>ML107477.1:20607-34451 GCA_003697995.1 Taxidea taxus jeffersonii | reverse complement strand
GGCCTTTGATGGGACCCAGTTATTTACGTTTTTAAAAGATTTTATGTGTTTATTTGACAGACAGAGATCACAAGCAGGCAGAGAGGCAGGCAGAGAGAGAGGAGGAAGCAGGATCCCCATGGAGTGGAGAGCCTGATGTGGGACTCAATCCCAGGACCCTGGAATCATGACCTGAGCTGAAGGCAGAGGCTTTAACCCACTGAGCCACCCAGGTGCCCTGGAACCCAGTTATTTCACAGGGGTTAAGTACACACAGGGATGGGGGTCGTGCTGGTGAATATTGAATGGGTTTACCCATACTGAGGGTCACCGAACTTTAGGCCAATGCCTCTTCTCTTATCCCCAGTGACAAGGATGTACTTTTGTGAGGCTGCTCATATTGTGTCCTCACATTGGCTTTTTGGAAAGAAAAACAATTCTATAAGCCCATGTCTCCTCCTGCAAAGATTGGCCAGTTGACTTTAAAAAAAGCATTCTTTCTGTCTCTGGACTGAATTAAAGATGACACTCAATGCCCAGAAAGATCCAGCTATGTCACCTCCTCTCTGGAGAACCCTGGGGATGTTACTTCATTTCTTTGAGCTTATTCTGTCATCGTCCCTAAGTAGATCATGTCATATACATCACAGGTTGCTCTGAGTATTAAATAAGATCGTGTTTATGAAAGAAAAGTCTCTTAAAATCATGTTTGGCATCTGGAGACCTCATAAATGTTAGTTACTTTTGAATTAAACTGAGAAAGTATATTCATAGGCAAGACAGTTTTGTCATCAAACTCAGGACTCATTTTTTTTTCTAATTTAGATGCTATAAAATGCATATTCCTATCCCTTTCTTCAGCAAAACTGCCTCTTCAAATTCCTTTGTAGCCCTGAAAAAGATTTTATCTGTTTTCCTTTGTATCTGGAGGTCACTTCATAACACTAATAACTGGGGAAGCCTGGGTGGCTCAGTGGGTTAAAGCCTCTGCCTTCGGCTCAGGTCATGATCCCAGAGTCCTGGGATGGAGCCCGCATGGGGCTCTCTGCTCAGCAGGGAGCCTGCTTCCCTTCCTCTCTCTCTGCCTGCCTCTCTGCCTACTTGTGATCTCTGTCTCTCTGTCAAATAAATAAATAAAATCTTTTAAAAATATAACACTGATAACTGGATTATACAGGTACCATGTATAGTTGGTGGAATAAAGGAACCCCAAAGATATCTACTTCCTAATCCCTGCAACTGTGAATATGTATCTTTTTTCTTTTTTTTAAATATTTTATTTGTTTGACAGAGAGAGATCACAAGTGGGCAGAGAGGCAGTCAGAGAGAGGGGAGGGGAAGCAGGCTCCCTGCCACGCAGAGAGCCCGATGCGGGTCTCAATCCCAGGACCCTGAGATCATGACCTGAGCCAAAGGCAGAGGCTTAACCGTCTGAGCCACCCAGGCAGATGTGATCAAGGAACTTGAAATGAGGGTGTATCCTGGATTGTCTACATGGGCCCTGTCTGATCACGTAGGTCTTTAAAATCAGATATCCTCTCCCAACCGTGGTCAGAGGGAGACACAACCATGAAAACATTGTGAGAGAGAGGCCACATGGCTGCTCTGGAGATGGCAGATGGGGGAAAGAGGCAAGGGATGCGCGCAGCCTCCAGAAGCCCAAAAAGACAAGGGAGCTCCTTCTCCCCTCACACTGACAGACAGGCACGTAGCCCCACCCACAGCTTAATCCTAACCCCGGGATCACACTTCCACTCCACAGAATTGTAAGATAATACATTTGTGTGGTTTTAAGCCACTGAGTTTGTGGTCATTTGTTATAGCAGCAGAAGGAAACTAATAGACTGTGAAATCGGCCTTGTTCTAAATGCTTAACACATTTTATCTCTCGCAATTTCATAAAGACTCCCTAAGGTAAATCTTATAGAAAATTCATACTTAGATTAGGTAAGTTGTTCAAGATCTCACAGCTGAAGTCAGAGCTGGCCCTTCCCTCCAGCACCTGCCTATTTCATTTTACATGCCTGTGCCAAGTCGCCTTCTTGCCCTTATTATCCAATCCCTCACAAAACTCAACAGTTAAAGTAATTCATTATATAACTGAAAACTTTAAATAAACGAAATCATGACATTGCCTCTGGACCGCTGTTTACATGAGCCACGAATATAACTTAACGGCTTTGCCTAGTATCCATCTTTTCTTGGTTCTTTGAAGACACCTACAGCAGCTGTAGTGGAATTTCTCAGAGTTACTGTGGGCCACCTACCCTAAGGAGACACTAGAATGGAGAAGATCTCACCTTACAGGGCACTGCTACAATGCCGCTCAGAGCTGTGATTACGACCAACCTGTCTCAAGATTTGCAAGGGAGGTTTCTGGGCATATCTACTTTCAGCTCTTAGAAACTCATGGGAACATTTGGCAAAATCCTACCAAGTTTCTGAAGCTCCTAGGCATCCTTTTTGTTTTTGCCTTTTATTCCCGGCAACTCCATTACCCTGGAAGGCTCCCAGCCTCCTCCCCAACCAGCCAAAGAGAGTCTCTCTTCCTGTCTCATCTTTACTGGAGAGCAATTACTCCTGCTTAATACATTCAGTTGAAAATAACCTGTTCTTCCCTCTGCTCACTTGCTTTCTTTTCTTTCTTTTCCTTTTCCTTTCCCTTCTTCCCTCCCTTCTTTCTTTTCCTTCCCTTCCCTTCCCTTTCCTCCCTTCCTTTCCTTTCTTTTCTCTTTTCCCTCTTTCTATCTTTCTATCTTTTCCACCTTTCCTTTCCTTCTTTTTTCCTTTTCTTTCTTCCTCTTTCTTTTCTTTTCTTTGATCTTCCTTTCCTTTCCTTTATTTCCCTTAATTTCATTTCTTCTTTCTTTCCTTCCTCCCTCCCTTTCACCCTTTCTTTCTTTCCTTCTTCTTCTTTCTTTTTTCTCCAAGTTAAAACTCAATTTTTTTCTTAATCTTTCAAGGCTCCCACCTGCTTCTCTCCCCCTACCCCCTGCCAAACTAGACAAGCTTTCTAAAAGCAAGGGTAATGTTGTGCTGGGCAGATAGTAGAAGATCACCAGCCCATTAATTATTTTAGGTAGGATCGGGTCCTGTAGATTAATCATCACACGATTACAGGACATTGAAAGGGAACCCAGAGATAGTCTAATCCCAGATCCCTGCTTTTGACTTGAGGCTTTCCAGGCAGAACACCAGATGTGAGGGTTTTTGGGGGGGGGGTCTCCCCCCTTCCCACCTCAGGGCCCCATGTGGTTCTAAAATCCCAGTAGCCATGTGGCCAAGCTTGCCACACTCCGTGCCTTCATCACTCTTGCATTTCTGACATCCTCCCTCTCCATCTGCTGGTTCTTCCAGAATTTACAGCTTTTTCAGCAGCACCTGCCCAATTACTCAGGCAAGGCCCGGGGTAGGATTTGCCATATCCTGAGTGAGTTGAGAGTTCCAAAATGTTTGTTTTATAAAACGGAGACTCCATTCTACTTCACATCGACTTCCTCACCCATCAATCATGTTTTCTGGGAACAGCGTCATGGGAGGAATGTGCTTTGGTCATACACAGAGGGGATTAAGTATCTGAACCTCTAGACTTCATTGGGGGGATTTTGTCATGGCAAATGCTTACTTAATGATGAACTCATTTTTTGTTTTTTAACCACTTGAGCCGTGGTTTAGCTGCCAGTGAGCAAAGGCTTTGCCTACGTGGGCTACTGGGCTGAGACGAAACATGGAAAACATGGGAAAGAACAGTGAAAGTGAAGAGGAGGGAGGGAGATATCCGAGGAGAGGGAGGCGGGGGAGACTAGCTGGGGGAGGAGGGCACAGAACATGGGAAAGGGAACAATTAAGCAGTCTGAGGAGAGCAAGGAAGAAGGGCATGGAGGGGAATAGGGAATAATCCGAATGTGATGAGGAAGGAGGAGAGAGCTATAGAACAGAGGGTGAATCGGGGATAGGAAAATTAATGGGGATGAAGGTGAAGAAAGGCACAGAGAGTCTAATCCATCCTTCCTCCTAAACCCTCCCGGGACACTCAAACCTTCCAGAAGCCATTGACCCAGGGCGCCTGGGTGGCTCAGTCGGTTAAGTGCCTGCCTACAGCTCAGGTCTAGGTCCCAGGATCCTAGAATCAAGCCCCACATCAGGCTCTTTGCTCAGCAGGGATTCTGCCTTTCCCTTTCCTTCTGCCCCTCTCCCCGACTTGTGTGCTCCTTCTCCCTCTCTCTCTCTCTCTCTCTGTCAAATAAATAGAATCTTTTTTTTCTTTTTTAAAGAAGAAGCCATTACCCCAAGTCCAGAGTCCTGGAGAAGCAAGACAATGTCAGGGAGAACACCGGCAGACCTTTCCAAGCAAGTCACCTGACCTACGATACCACGTCCCTAATGAAAGGTGGTGCCTTGTGACCATCTACAATGATAATGTTTTAAACAAGCAGTCTAACATTCAGAAAAGCCAAAAGGCAATTTAAGGAATCACAAAGCCTCTTGATAAAGGGAACTGCACTGTAGGACATTCATCTGACCAGTCACCCTAAACTCCCTCTTCATCCTCCAGCCACCAAATCCCACTTAGCCTCGAAGATCTCCTGGTCTCTTTCTTCTGTGTCTCCTCCAAGTGAGTCTCATTCTCTGTCAGCCTCTCTGTGCTCTTCACACCTGCTTTCTGACACCACCTGGCCCACAGGAGGTGTTCGGTAATAGTTGCTAAGGGGAAAAAATAATAATAATTCCCCAAACAATAATAGCTAGCATGCATTGGCCTCCATTTTGTATTATGTAGGCCAATTAGCGTCTTGGACCTTCTTTAAACTACCCCCTACCCTCCTTATCCAGGTCCAGATGTACACATGAAAGCACTAGAAACTAACAGGTGGATGTTGACACACACATCCCAAAGGCTGAGAAGCAGGGAAGTGGGGAGGTCTGGGAGTAAACTGAGTGATAAGACAGGACAGCTCAGAGGGTCTAACTGGGACTTCTACTCTATGGAAACTACAATGGGAGAGGCAAGTTGGCCCTCAACAAACAATGCAAAAGCACCAAGGTCTTTGAGCATTCAGACTTCAGATGTTCCCATCCTAAAACAAAGATAAAACAAAACCCCTAAAATTTGGAGGCTTTTTTCTAAATAAATTTCCTTCTCTGGGAGGTTTCTCACCCTGGAGCCCTGACTGCAGAAGTGACAGGCCTCAGGAGGAGTCAAGGGGGCTGGTGGGACATGGGGCAGTAGGAATAGGGAAGGAATGAGGGATTTCAACAGATGGGAAAGTGCAGACCATCTTGCCCAGCTCCGTGAAACATGCCCAAGTCTTGCTTGAGAAATGACCCACTCAGCTGCCCAGTATTGAAACCATATCCCCAGATAGGATGCAAATCTGGGTGGCTGCTTGGGAGAAAAATCTTATGTTGGCTGTATATACCAGCAGTCAGTGGAGGGGCCCTCAGACGCAAGAGAAGCAGAGTACCCCCATCTCCAGCACAGAGTCATTCTTCCCGATCCTTCCTCCCAACCCCCAGGCATTCCTATTGTTCTCTTCAGGAAA
This sequence comes from Taxidea taxus jeffersonii, assembly GCA_003697995.1. Classification (NCBI taxonomy): domain Eukaryota; kingdom Metazoa; phylum Chordata; class Mammalia; order Carnivora; family Mustelidae; genus Taxidea; species Taxidea taxus. The sequence goes on along the minus strand of ML107477.1, from coordinate 28,929 downwards.
ACAGGAGTTTGAAGACCCAGAAAATATGCCATCTTCCCCATAGAAGACTGGGTTACAGGCTTCATTTCTTCAAATAAAAAGCTGTCCTTGGAGTCTGAGGGAACAGTATGGTCAGACGCTGGGTCCCTCAGATGAGGGTGAGCCTACAGAGTGGGCACAGCACACGGCTGAGGTCGGGGGACTCAGAGGCATGCTGGTGTGAGTGACTGTGCACAGGGCAGGGCACGTAGCTCTTTGAATCTCAATTCCTGCATCTAAGAAATGGGCTATCATCCAGCTTCTAGGGCTGTTATAAATAAGAAAACTCACATAACTTGCAAGCTATTATTGTTATGGTCATTATTTATTCACTTAGCAAATATTAACAAGTACCTGCTAGGGGCCAGGTGGTATCACTACTATTAGTATCAGAAAAGAGAGCCACAGCTCACTGTCAGTCCCGTGGAACGAGACATATATTTTATGAGCTTTCTAAACCCTCCTAACAAGCACAGCTCCTCTTTTTCTCTGTTTCTTTCTTCTTTTCTCTTTCTCTGTTCTCTTGTGCCTTTCTCTGCCCCCTGCCACCTTACCCCTACTCTAGCTCTCCTTCCTCTCCCCTCCCCCAATATTTTTCTCCTTTTCATCAGATCCCTCCCTAAATCCGCATGTCTCCAATAGAGGCCAAACCTAAAGGCCACCAGGCAGTGATTTCTACCCAACAGCATTGAGCGCCTACTGTGTGCAGGCCCGAGTGCTACGGGGGGGGGGGGTCAGCACCCTTGGACTAGCTGAAGAGACAGATTTTGGTCCCAGGGTGAGAAGTGGTGACAGGGAGCCTTGTAGTAACGGGGCGGGGTGGGGGTGGCGAGGACTGGTCTACAAGAGCTAGTGACAACTGGTCAGCTCCTCACAGAACATTCGAACTAGAAGCTCCCACAGAGAACTTCTAGTATTTCCCTACATGGGTCCTGCAGACTGTTGATAAGGAATCTGCAAAAACAGTTGTCAAACACGACTAAGAAAAGTGAAAGGTTATTTGCTGAAGGACTTCTCCGTCTTTAACTAGCTAAACTTCAGGAATGTCCGGGAGGTCCCAAAATCCAGTGTTTCCCCCACAAATTATTTACCTACACAATTCTAGCCTCAGATAGACTGCCTCAGATAAGTGTTCCACGGAACACACCCTGGGAACTGAGGGTCTGGCCAAACCTGCTCACTGGACAGGCAGGGGAAAAGGCCGAGGAAGGGGAAGTGACTTCCTCAAGTTCACCCCACCACTTCCTTAGCCGTACCTCCCAAGAAATTCCAATTGTTCAAGCAGATATAGATGAAGGGCTTGTCTTTGGACTGAAATAAAATTTTACCCTTTTGCCCTCATTCAGCCCCCCCACTCCTGGCCACCACGTCCCCCCCAGGTTGCATGACTGAAATGGATTTACTCGGGATGTTAATAGCAGAACAGAAGGGAGCAAAGCCTGCGGGAGAGCACAGGCACCCGACACGCCGTCCATTCCCCACTCACCACTAGGGACTCAATATCGTCTTTCCACACAGCGGCTGAACCTGACTTCTTGCAAAGATGGCTCTGCCACCGCTGGTCTGCCCACAGCCCCGGCTGGCAACCCCCAGGGTGGTTTGCAGCCCTCTACACTGAGGTGTGGAAGGTGCCAGTGATCAGGGGGCAGGCGAGAAAATACGGGAGCCAGGAGGAAGGGGTCAGGCCCTGAAAAGTGCCCTCAGAACTGGAAATATGCCCAACCTGGAGATGAGGCCAATCCTCACTTTACATGTGTGGTTTCTATACGGTTGGCTGAAAACAAGTGAGAGACATCCCATCTATGTTATATTAAGAACTCCCAAGTAGGGGCGCCTGGGTGGCTCAGTGGCTTAAGCCTCTCCCTTTGGTTCAGATCATGGTCTCAGGGTCCTGGGATCGAGCCCCGCATCCGGCTCTCTGCTCAGCAGGGAGTCTGCTTCACTCTCTCTCTCTCTCTCTCTCTGCCTGCCTCTCTGCCTGCTTGTGATCTCTGTCTGTCAAATAAATACATAAAGCTCCCCAAATAAAAGATTTACAAGTGAATGAGTGCATGCGCATGTACGCGTGTGTGTATGTGTGTGTGTGGCATATTCAGCTAAATACCACCACCCCCCAGCCCTGCCAAGCTTCACACCGGAGGGGAGCACAGTCTGTTTGTGCGGAGGGCTTCTCAACTTGAACCTGTCACTTTAAAACCACACTGACCCCAAACTGTAGGAAACAGGCACATACACACGCACTGATTTATGTACTTTCTGGAGATGTCTACGTAAACCATTCAAGCCAACGATTCCACTTGTAGGAACTTACCCTTCAGACACACAGACAGGACCAGAGATTCCCGCATCAGGATGTTCATTGTTAGCGCCGCAGGCAATAAGCCCTAGACGGAATGTGGCCGCCATGTCCTTTGGATTAAACACTTTATTACCTTACAAAGATGAGGAAGCTCTTTGACCAGGTTTGGGAAGCTCTCTAAGACACACTGTGAAGCGATGAGGGAAGTACGGAACAATGTGTCCAGTTTGCTTCAATTTACACACACACACGCACACGCGCACACACACGCTTGCTTGTATATGTAAAGGAAACACTTGGGAGGCTGCAAAGAAAACTTGTGATAGTGGGAGAGAAGTTTGGGGGGAGAGAGATAAAGGGTCCGGGAAGGACGCAGGCTGGCCCGTCGCTGGATACCCTGTGGTAGCGTCTGCATACATTTTAAAGGGGTCCTTCCAGTACTCACTAGAGGGGCCAGACTTTCCACACTGGGGGTCCTCTTTGTCTCCCCCCTGCCCTGGAAACTCTCAAAACTCTTGTTAAAATCATGGCAGACAGGGGGCGAGGCCAAGGCCACGCTCTTGAATGTGTGGGGTGCAGGTCCCAGTTACTCGGGCTGTCCTGCCCTGTTCAGCACGCTCCACTAAGCATGGCGACAACTTGGCCCCGAATAATCGCCACCTATTTGAGAAGTCACGGGGGGTAGTGTGGGGAGAGGAAGAGAAAGTAAGCTTTGGAAAGCTGTTTTCTTCACACACTGTAAAAACTCCAATGCCAGGGGGTGGCGGGGGGCGGGCAGGGAGACGAATCACCACCTTTGTCTTCAATCTTCGGTGCAGCAAGTCGAGGTTTTCCAGCCTGCACACACTGCTGATGCCTTTCAGGCCTTCCCATTCTGGCGTTGAGTGCACATAACGTGCAAATGAAAAGAATTGGGAGGTTTAATTTAGAATTCGGACAAAGGGCCCAGACACATGTGTCTCCCTGAGAATGTCCGGGTGGGGGGCGGGGGCAGGCAGTGACAGCACATGTCAGTGGCCCCTGCATCCAGGCCGCTTTTGGACTTTGATTGGGGGACTCGTTCTGATTTTAACAAGTTTGCCAAGAAGACCTTCAGCTGGGTTGCATATGAGGCCCTGCTATTTTTAATATAAATGTAATGTTTTTAAATCCATTGGCGGTGTCCTAAACCAGATTTGGTCGTAAGCAGCTGTGCTAAAATTGTAAAATCTCACCCTTGTGTCTGGTTTCACATCTGGTAACTCACAGCTCACAGTTACAACTCTCCAATAGTAATTAAATGTTTTCTTTAAAAGAAAAAAACACCCACCCATCATATATGGCAGAATGCATTCTTAAGGAGTATTTTGATTCGCAACAACCGCCATAAGGAAGGGTCCAGCGAGGATTTTATAGGTAGTTGGGTACTTTTAGGTACTGTTTCTAAAGGTGTTGATCAAAATAAGTACATGTTACAAAAAGCAAAGGCAGTTTGCAACGGGGTGGGTATTGAGTAACATTAAGGGACCATAATTGCTAGTGAGGAGAATGCGTCCTCTTTGATGTCAACCGTAGCTTTTCTCTTTTGTTTCAGAAAGGAAGAAACTTCAAAAGCCGTAATTTCAGGACAATAAAGTACTCACATTAATATAGGTACCAACTTTAACTGCTCTTGAGCTCAGGAAAAAAAATAGGTTCAGGGTGAGGATGTGGTAGGATGAAGGAGAAAGAATTCCAGGGCTTTTCGATTTCTTCCCTGATACCATTTTAAAAATATGAACAAATGATACCACGTACACGGATGATGGCTGGTGAAGCCTTCAGAAGCACTTGCGATGTCATGACGTAAAAACAGTTCATTCCCTACATTTTGAAAGATGTACCTTTATTTTCTCATACTATTTTAAATCTATCGATACATCGTCTTGAATTCTGAATTCTCCTAATAGCTTAAAGATTCTGGGACTGCTAGCAGGCCGAAGAAAAGATGCTCCAGAAATCAGCCACTTTTTCTTTTTCTGAAAGCACCTCGGGAAGGTGTGATTTGACTAAGATGTAAAATACACATGTGACTTTCCCAATGCTTTTGGTTTTCAGGTGAGCTTTTCATGTCATAAACTCTTTTACTGGAGTTTAATGAACAGGGAGAAAAAAAAATACACACATTGGGATCATATAGGGCTTGAAATATTTGAAGTTCACTTTCCTTCACATTTGCAGTGTAGAAATCCATGTTTTTTTACTGGATTTTTCTGAGATGTGCAACCACCATCCCTGTCTAGTTTTAGAATTGAAGGACTTCTTTTTAAAGAAATAATAATGGCTAAGAGGAGCGGGGGAGGGGCGACAGGAAAAGTTCTGAAAGAGAGTAAGCTTGGGGACCAAGCCTACCTAATATATGGTACTGAATGGCTTAAGTCCTTGGCACTTTCACGGAAAAATTCAAGACCATGCAGGCTCTTTAGAGCCAACTGGTGTCTCATTCGAAGCCCTGAAAACACTCCCTGTACCCACAGACCACTGTCTTTCCATGTTCGCTATGCTTCCTTAGGGGAAAGTGAGAAGTCTCGTATAAGCACTGTTGTGATCCCAGCAACCTAAGAAGACAATAAGCCGGAATCAGTTTGGTGAGCACAGATCTCAGAAGTCTGACTTCCAGCATGAATGACCGGGGGAATGGTAATGACTTCCAAATAAAATTAGCAGGGCTGGACCGTCTGAACAAGCAGGCGCCATCTGTATCACCGAGGACTTGGGAACCCCTATTCATGGTGAGAAGCAAGGTACAGGTCAGCAAGGCAGACTTTCCTGGGTCCCATTGCTGCTTCTTCCCACAAAAGTCGGGGCGGAGGACTGTATAGCCTCCAGGAGCTCTTAAGTGTCGGGGCCAAGCAGAAGGGGGGAGAGAAAGACTAAAACAATGAAATCCATGGCTTTGAGCGTCACAGGGACACTCACTCCAGAGAGGACTTACTGGGAGAGTCGAGACACTGCATTATGGATCTGCTTCCCTCATTATAAACTTAAAATGAGATTGGCTGATGCAGAGCTCTGAAAGCCAAGTCCACACTCAGGATATTTTTGCCCTGACATATGAACCACTGTGGTCTCCATAAAGGGGACCTTTTAGGATGTGACACAGATGCAAGAGCCTGAAAGGTGATGAGAGACAAGGTACGGGCCCTTATCCAAGCCACTGGGATAATCAAGCATCCCAGCACTTCACCTAGCTGAAAAGGCAAGCCCCCTGGGGGTGGGCAGGATACAGAACGCAGTCAAGGCATTGTCAAGAGAGCTGGCGTGTGGTATGAGATCTGTTATAGCCCATTGGGTCCATTCCTTCTCCTCTTCCTGGGCCTCTTTCACTCATCTGAAATGGTAGGTCTTACCTGGACATCCTCTGGACCCACAAGTCTCAATGCAAAATGGTGTGAAAAGCTCAAGAATCCAGCCAATGGTCAGCAACCCAAAACAACTCCCAATCCATTCTGGGCCATTGAAATACCACAGACCCATCTGTCCTTGGAAAAAGGAAACATACCTAGAACCAGGATGGGCAGCTCGTGGTGTCTGGTTTACAATTCTTTCTGGGATGTTCTGCCCACACCTCAGTTCCAAGAAAGGCCAAGAAAGGGAGAGTTACTCTCCCCTTGAGAGAAACGACCCCATCCTTTTTTGTTTGGTTTTTGTTTTGTTTTGTTTTGTTTTGTTTTCCCCCACAGATCCTTAACTCTGGCTCCATTCAGAACCAGCTGTCCTTTGAACCCTGCAATGCAAAGACAATTGCCATGGCGTGGTCATTGAATTCTCTCTCTCTCTCTCTTCCTGATGGCAAACATTAACTGCTGGCTACAACAGGACCACCTGCAATGTGTTAGTCATTAAAAAGGTCACCGTTACTAAACATTTTAAACTGTGAATAGCTTCAGATTAAATTAGGTGTAAAAAAAGTCATTTCCTCTCTGTGATAAACTCAAACACCTGCAGTAGGGCTCACATTTACCAGGGACATAAAGGGCCTCTCCCACTCACAGACCATGAGGGGGGATGAAAACACAAAGCCCCATTCTGCCAACTCTCTCTGCCTGTCCCCTGTAATAGGATTCTCTGCGTTTGGTGATTTTGTGCCCAGCTCCTCGAGACGGACAGGAAAGAAACCCTGCATTCGCATTGGCCTCTTGATACCTTCTTCAGCACCTCGATGTAAATTTCCTTACATTCCCCCCACTTTTTTGGGGGTGGGTCTTTCCACACCATCACCTATCCCCTTCCCCCAGCCGGGCCTTTCTCATCGTCTGATCTGGACTGTCCCTCCAGGCCTCTCTAGCACATCACCCCTCTGTGTTGTCTTTATAGTTCTCATCACTGTCTGAGTGTTCTTGCTTCTTGTCCATCCTCCGCTAGACAATAATTTCAACAGGGTGGGAACATTGCCGTGTGCTCTACTGTATCTACAGTGTGCATACAGTATGTTGCCTAAGGTTGGTGCTTAGTGAACAAAGGGAGAGATGAACCCAGGCGTCGTGGAGCTGAACTTCCATGTCAATGGCTCCGAAGCTGGTCTTCTTTCGGTTGCGTCACAGCGATTACCGGGAAGCTGGACGCTGATGTTTGGGACAGGAGTGGAAACCACTATTGGCTCCAAAGACTGCTTTCTAATACATATATATATATATATATATATATATATGTATATGTATATATATTTCTAACTTAGAAATATATATATATATTTCTAACTTATAATACTGTCTTCAGGTTTAAAATAACTCTAAACAGGGACACCTGGGTGGCTCAGTTGGTTAAGCGGCTGCCTTCAGCTCAGGTCATGATCCCAGCATCCTGGGATCGAGTCCCACATCGGGCTCCTTGCTCGGCAGGGAGCCTGCTCCTCCCTCAGCCTCTGCCTGCCTCTCGGTCTGCCTGTGCTCTCTCTCTCTCTAACTAATAAATAAATAAAATCTTTAAAAAAATTAAAAAAAATAACTCTAAACATTACAATGGGTACTCTGATAGCAAGCTTGGGGCTAGCTATCACCGTACTCAATCTTTTTACACAGAATGTCTGTCGCAATTTTTATGCCCTTCTTTGTGTCATTTGTATGAAGGTTTCTCTCTTCTAATAGACAATAAGTTCCTTTGAAGGCATCACAATTTAGCACAGCGTTTTGTATCTAGGTAGCATTAGTCAGTCTTTGTCTAGTAAAAACTAAATAGTTTACTCTACAGTCCCTTTGATCTAGAGAGTGTTTTTTTTTAATTGCCCCAACATCTTTTTTTCTTTGTTTCTTTACAGTTCTCAGTTCTCCACCTATATCTATCTGCTGGAGGGCCAGAATGGACACTCAAGAAATGTTTGCTGCAACTGAAATAAGGGCCCATCCTGCAGTATAAACTGTAAAAAACAATAATAAGAATAACCAAAAACCAATAAACAAAAAAAAATTAAAAACTTGCTTATTCAAGTAGGGTGGCACTGAGTTCTGCATTTCATGGCAATCATCAGATGTAGACATTACTGTGCCCTTAAGAAAACACATACACCCCATGAAAATAATTGGGAATTGCTAAGAAGAACTGAGGGTAAGGATGAAATAATTCTAGTGACATTTAAATTTAAACTTTTTTTTTTCCTCCTAACAGCTTGGTAGAAATTTTATTTGTCTGGAAACAAACTGAATTTCCATTAACTGAAAAATAGCTGTTCCACACAAGCAAAAGCTAAAGGAGTTCATTACTGCTAACCTGGCCTTACAAGAAATGTTAATGGGACTCCTTTAAGCTGAAAAGAAAGGGAGCTAATGAGTAAGAAGAACACATATGAAAGAATATTGCCCACTAGAAAGGTAAATATTTATTAAAGATAGTGGATGGATAACTTATAAAGCTAGCATGAAGATTAAAAGACAAAAGTAGTAAATACTATGATGATGATAATTAATTAAAGGGCACACAAGACAGAAAGATGTAAAATGTGACATAAAAAACACAAAACATGGGATGCCTGGGTGGCTCAGTTGGTTGGG
>ML107477.1:0-20207 GCA_003697995.1 Taxidea taxus jeffersonii | reverse complement strand
AACCAATGGGTCAAAGAAAAAAATCAAAAGAGAAATCAGAAAATATCTCGAGACAAGTGAAGATGAAAATGTAACATACCAAAATTTGTGTGATGCAGCAAAAGCAGCTCTAAGAGGAAAGTTTGTAGTGATAAATGACTGCCTCGTGAAACAAAAGGCTGAAGTAAATAACCTAACTTTACACTTTAAGACACTAGAAAAAGAAGAAGAAATGAAGCCCAAAGTTTAGTAGAAGGAAGGAAATAACAAAGATTAGGGCAAAAATAAATGAAATAGACACTAAAAAGACAATAGAAAAGATCAATGAAATTAAGAACTGATTTTTTGAAAAGATAGACAAAACTGACAAATCTTCAGCTTGACTCACACACATAAAAAAAGAGGACTCAAAATCAGAAATGAAAGAGGAGATGTTACAACTGATGCCACAGAGATACAAAGAATTATAAGACACTACTATGAACAATAATAGGATAACAAATTGGAGAATCTAGAAGAAATGGATAAATTCCTAGAAACACACAACCTACCAAGACTGAAACATACTGAAATAGAAAAACTAAACAAACAGATTACTAGGAAGAAGATTGAATTAGTCATTGAAAACCTCCCAACAAACTAAAGCCCAGGACCAGACAGCTTCATTGGTAAATTCTACCACATTTTCAAAAAAGAACTAGTACCAATTATTCTGAAACTTTTCCAAAAAATAGAAGACAAGGGAACTCTTTCAAATTCATTTACAAGCCAGACAAGGATGCCACAAATAAATTACAGGTCAATATCCCTATAGAACACAGATGCAAAATCCTCAACAAAATATTAACAAGCCAATTTCAATAATACATTAAAAATATCATATATCATTATCAAGTAGGATTTGTTCCAGAGATACAAGGGTGATTCAATATCCATAAACCAGTCAATGTGATACACGATTAACAACATAAATGATAAAAATTACATGACCATCCTAATAGATACAGAAAAAGCATTTGACAAAATTTAATATCAGTTTATCAGAAAAACTCTCAACAAACTGGGTATAGAGGGAGTGTACCTTGGAATAATAAAGTCCATGTATGACTAGCCTATAGTTAACATTATAGTCAATGGTAAAAAGCTGAAAGCTTTTCCTCTAAGATCAGAAACTTAGAAGAAGGATGCCCACTCTTGCCACTTTTATTCAATATTTTTTAAAGTTTTTTTTTAAGATTTTATTTATTTGAGAGAGAGAGAGAGAGCCAGCACAATGAAGGGGGAAGGGTAGGGAAAGGGAGAAGCAGGCTCTCCGTGAGCAGGGAGGCTGACACGGGGCTGTATCCCAGAACCCCAGGATCATGACCTTAACTGAAGGCAACTGACTGAGGCAACGAGGCACCCCTTATTCAAAATTTTTTATTCAATAATTTTTATTCAACAATTTCACTATTGAAAGCCCTACCTAGAGCAATTAGGTACTGCTAATAATAATAATAATAATAATAATGGGCATCCAAATTGGAAGGAAGCAGTAAAATTGTCACTAGTTGCAAATGACATGATATATATAGAAAATCCTAAAGACTCCACCAAAAAACTGTAAGAACTAATAAATGAATTCAATAAAGTTCCAGGATACAGAATCAATACACAAAAACCTGTTATTGTTTCTATATGTTAATAATGAACGATCAGAAAGAGAAATTAAGAAAACAATCCCATTTATAATTGCATCAAAATAATATAATATCTAGGGATAAATTTAACCATGGAAGTGATAAACCTGTAGAATGAAAATCAGAAGACTAATAAAGACTAATTAACTTATAAAAGAAATTGAAGAAGACATAAATAAATGGAAATTTATTGGATTACAATGGATTAGAAGAACTAACATTTTAAAATGTGCATACTAAATAAAATAAAATGTCCATACTACCCAAAGCAATATATAAGTTCAATGCAATCCTTACCAAAATTCCAATGGCATTTTTCACATAAATGGAACAAACAATCTTAAAATTTGAATAACCATAAAAGACCCTGGATAGCCAAAGTAATCCTAAGAAAGAATAACAAAACTGAAAGCATCATGTTCCCTGATTTCAAACTATATTACAAAACTATAGTAATTAAACAGTATAGTATTGGCTTAAAAACAGACATATAGATCAATGAAATAAAATAAGGAAACTGACCCCCTTGTCCACTAATTTATAAGAAAGGAGCAAAGAGTATACAATGGCGGAAGGATGGTCTCTTCAACAAATGGTGTTGGGAAAACTGGACAGCCACAGGCAGATGAATGAAACTGGACCACTATTTTACACTATATACCAAGTTAACCCCAAATGGATTAATGACTTGAACCTGAAATTAAGACCTGAAATTATAACACTTCTAAGAGAAAACACAAGCAGTAAGCTCCTTGACATGGGTCTTGGCAATGCTTTTTATAGTATGACACCAAAAGTGATTGCAACAATAGCCAAAATAAGCAAGTGGGACTAAGTCAAGCTTAAAAAACCTACGCCTGGCTAAGGAAACCATCAACAAAATGAAAAAATCTACAAAATGAAAGAAAATATTTGTGAATTATATATCCAATGCGGGGCTAATCTCCAAAATATATAAAGAACTCATAAAACTCAACAGGAAAAAAAAAACAATTTGATTAAAAAATGGGCAGAAGATTTGAATTTTTCTGAAGAAGATACACTGATGGCCAACAGGTACATGAAAAGATGCTCTACGTCATTAATCATCAAGAAAATAAATATCAAAACCACAATGAAATATCACCTCCCACCTGTTAGGATGGCTATTCAAAAAGACTAGAAACATCAAGTTCTGATGAGGAAGTGGAGAAAAGGGGACCTTGTGCATTGCTGATGGGAATGTGAATTGGTACAGTTGCTATGAAAATCAGTATGGGGATACTCTAAAAATCAAAAGTAGAACAACACATGAACCAGCAATTCTACTTCTGGGTATTTATCCAAAGAAAACAAAAAACACCAACTCAAAAAAACACCAACTCAGACATATGCAACCCCTATGTTCACTGCAGCATTACTTACGATAGCCAAGATAGAGGAAAACCTAAGTGTCCATCGGTGGATGAACAGAGGAAGAAATTGTGGGGTTTGTGCATGTGTGTGTGTGTGTGTGTGTGTGAGATGAAATACTATTCAGCCTTTAAAAAAAGAGGATCTTGCCATTTGTGACATGATTGAAGCTCAAGGAAATTATCAGTAAAATAAGCCAGACAGAAAGACAAATACTATATGATCTGTCATATGTGGAATTGAAAAATAAGCAAATAAACAAACAAACCAAGGTCACAGGTACAGAAAGCAGATCCGTGGTTGCCAGAGTCAGGGGGCTGGGGGTGGGACAAATGAGTGAACTTTTATAAATATGTATTTTATTTATTTATTTGAGAGAGAGAGAGAGAGCAGGAGGGGCAGAGGGAGAGGGAGAAGCAGAATTCCCGCAGAGCAGGAAGCCTGACACGGGGCTCGATCTCTGGATCCTGGGACCATGACCCGAGCCAAAGGCAACACTCAACCAACTGAGCCACCCAGGTGCCTGTGAACTTTTTAAAAAAGTTTTGTTTACATCAATGGAACTTAAAAATAGCAGGATAAACTGTGGAACATCACTATTATGGAATATTATTCAGTTTGAATGAGTTGGCTCTTTACATTCTAACCTAAAAGGATTTCTGTGGTATATTGTCAAATTCAAAAAAATAAAATAAGCTATCTAGTTATATAGGTGTGATATATAGGAGCCTACTTGTATTTAAAAAATGTGTTGATAAGCATGTGTTTATTTGTATAGGCATGGAGAAATATGTGGAAGGATACACACCAAGCTGTTAAAATCTGTCTTCACAGTGCGCTGGGGACAGAAACGTTGTGGCACAAGGTAGTCATCGACTTTTCCTTTACCTCTCTATACTGCTTCACTCTTTACAATGAGAGTATTGCTTTTGAATAAAAATGTGTTGGAAAATAAAGATTAAAACAAAATGCCACACTTCCCCTAGAATAGGGCATACATCTCAGCTAGGTAATAATCTTCAAAGTGTTCGGTGACTAATGAGTTAACTTTCTTCTCTTGCTCTGCGTCTCCTGGTGAGCTCATCTCTTGCTCACAAACCCAGTTATCAAGAATAAATGGCAGGCTGCTGGGTATTGACCCTAAGGAAACAGTCTGAAGAGAGAGCTCAGAGAAAGCTTCCTCCTTGGGGTTATTTATCACATTGCTATTTCGTAAGATTGTAATATTGGATACAACATAAATGCCCCACAACAGGGAAAAAGCTAACTAAATTGTGATACGTTCGCTTGGAAATATTAAGAATGACTAAAACAGAGGCATCTACCACTTTATAGCACCCTGGAAAATGCTCCTATTATAACATTAATTGAGTAGCACAGTACACAAAAGTAACTTCCATGAGGACAATTATATGAAAATGATCAGAAAAAGACAAGACAGGAAGAGGCGCAACCAATAGACTAAAGTGGCTAGCATCAGGCTTATAGGCAGCCCCCCCTCCCCAAGCTCATATGCACAGGTTATTACAGGAATGTTAAATAATCACTCTGGGAGAATCACCCCTCATTGTATAAATCACCAGGGGACGTCAGTCCCAGAGTTATACGTCTAGCTTAAAATCATTTAAGAAGATGACACTTTGACCAATATTTTCAAATAGCCTGAGAGCATCCCCATCATTTTTTCGTTCTTTCTCCCAGTTGCACTGCAAGAGAGAGTGGCACGGGTTTCCTGGGAGATAAGAAAGAAAACGATATGCTTTGTTTTGTAAACTTGGTCAGCGTCTCATGAGATCTCGGGGGGAATTATTTTTATTAGTCCTGAACACCATGAGGAAATGTTAATTCTAGTTCAATTTTTTGAAAATCCCAAGGGGAAAACCATGTGAGGGCCACAGAATAAAATCTGGTCTGCAGAAAATGGTGGATGGAACACTGGACTGGGAGCCAGGAGGATATGTATTCATTCATTCATTCATTCATTCATTCATGTATGCCTGTTGTGTGTAATAGACTTCAGAATGTAAATCTCTTAAAGCAATCTGGTCCCACCTGTCAGGCAGCTAGGGTGAACGTCCAAGGACGTAACCAAGTAATTATAGTACCGTGTATCAGAACAGTGATAAAAAAGGATATTATGGAGTATGAAGGAAAAAATTTCCGGTTCCTCTTGAGACAGTAGGTTCGACTCCAAGACAGAGGTAACCCTTGAATAACAGGGCCCTGGAGTGCTGGCTGCTGGGCCACAAGATAGAATAGTGGTTAAGTAAGGACATGATTGTGGAGGCAGACTCCAGGCCCAGCTCCACCCGGAAGTGTGTGACATTGGGCACATTCTTTAACCTCTAGAGAGCGATTTCCTCATGTGTAAAAAGAGCTAACAGTCCACAGCGCCCAAGACAAGGGGTGGAATTCCAGAAGAAGCTGCCCACGCGGACGTTAGCAGAGAGCCTGGCACCCAATTCCAGCTAAATCAATGGTAACTGTATCCCTATGAACTAACACCTCCTTGGCCTCAGTTACGGTGACCAGAGCAAGGCAGATGGGAGGACACTGTCGTGGAATATAAATCATGGGCTGCTTCAGGCGCTGGATTTTGATCTGCAGGGTGTGGAGCGACATTCTCAAGCATTCCAACCTGTTACTATTAATCATTTCCCTGGGAAGCGTTTCCGGAGTCGGTCTCCGGGGTGGATTCTGTCGGTGGGCTGTGCATGTGCGAACAGAAGGGATCTTCCTCACATGGGAGTGACTCTGCCCTCCCCGGGTGTGGTGCACATTAGAGGGAAACTGTGGGACTTCTCATCCGCTCCTGTGGGCCCCTCGGGGGAGGGCTGCTTGGCAGCATTGTGGCCTGGCCTGTCAGCGAAACTAACCACTCATTTCTCAACTGACGGCCCGTGTCACTCTGCGCATCCCAGCCAGGCTGTGGGGAAGACACCTGCAGAGCGCCAAGAGGGTAGCCCAGCTTGGCCTAAGCAGCTGGGCTGGGGAGGATGGAACAAAGCGGGGCCTGCTGAAACCAGGTATCTCAGACACAAAACCAAGATGTCTCTGCTTTCTGGATAAAGGACATCGCTTTAACTGCACTGTGTAATCTTGGATGGGACTGGATTCCAAGGCAACTGCTGAATTCCTGCAGTCGCCCCAGCATTAACGTGTATCAACAGGGTCACCCACATTCAGAACAGTAAGGAAACCCTCACTCATGGAGTCCTAAATTTCTTGTGGAATTATTGCTTTGCTCATATTCCATTGTTGTGTCCGTTTCATAGGTGAAATCATGGAGAGACAGAGAGATGAAGGGCTGTATCCAAGTAGGCAAGCTAGCAGGAGGGGAGCCAGAGCTTAAATCCTGGCAATGGGAATTCGGAGCCTGAAGACTTCTTCTCTGGGCATGCTGCCTCCCAGCAAAAATGCTAAAACAAAGAGTGAGCATGCAGAAAGGGCCCCATGAGCCCTGAAGTCCTAGAATAAAACAAAGAGGTCTCCTCATTTAAAAAAAAAAAAAAAGCCGTAATAAACCTCACAACAGAGAGGTTTCCTAGAGGGGTCTTGTTTAAATGCTCGTCAACCTTAGCTACCTAGCATGGACAAATTTCACTGAATCGGGTCCTTACCAAGCTCAGGAGAATTAGGACAGGTGGATGGGGAGAGTTTTGTTGTCTTGCTCTGGAGAGAAAGAGGCTCTGGGCAGGGAGAGGTCTAGGATTCCTGAGAGTGAATGAGAGCCCAGAGAATCAAGACAAAGGGCCTTGCAGTGGAATTATTGGCCAAGAGGGTGGGGCAGGGAGCAGGGTGGGAAAGGACTTAAAATGTGTTAATACAGATCCGCCACAATGTGGTCAGGGCTAGCCCTGCTCATTCAGAAAGTTTGTCCTCAACTCTCCCTGTTCAGAGGGGCTTATCTAATCTCTTTGACTTGGGCATTCTCAAGTTCTGTGGTTCAGCAGGTGCCCGAGAGCTCAGATGGACTATCAAAGCCAATGCCAGCCCCAGGAGTACTGGGTCGGGTCAGCCCAAGCCAACAGGGATTAACTGGTCACTGAAGTGGCAGTGCTTCTTTGGGCACCTGAGGACATAGGTGGCATAAAGACACAATCTGGGCAGTGCTGGAAGACCAATGGGAATGAGTTACAAGTGCCCAAGGAATCATGGCCACTGGAAGCACAGACATCCAGCTCCTCTTGATGGGCCACTATGGTTTTGGAAAGATAACCCTCGGGTGAGATGAGAGGGGCCTGGAAAGACATGAAGAAGAAAGTGGGTGAAGAGGAACTGAGTGGGGTAGGGGAGACTAGCAAAGGAAGAGAAGCCAGGAAGCCCAAGAGTAATGAGGAAGGAGGAAGGGGCAGGAAGATGGGAATGAAGAGCCAACCCAAGAGAATCCCATGTGGCTGAGAAACTCAGAAGAACGGGCCCCAATGCCTCACGGTTAGCTCCAAGTTTGAACCGGGTTGCACTGTGGAGGTGACCTTTTCCTCCAGTATTTCCCTCTTGTTTTTTTTTTTTTTTTCTTTTTTGGTAAAATGTGCCACATTCACCTGGCATTGGGTAAGTGGTATTTGGGGGAACTCCAGAAAAATGGAGCTGAGTTGCTTGCTGGGGTTTGCAAGAAACAAAGATAAGGAAGAGCTGCAAGAGGGGAGACATGAGAGAGACTGACATCAAGTGTCCGGTAATTCCCCTTATCCGCGGTTTCAATTATCCGCGGTCAGGAGGCACAAGATCCTCCTGACATGGAGTCAGAAGGTCAAGAGACTGTCAATCTCACATCATCACAAGAAGAAAGAGTACAAGACAATGAGATATTTTGAGAGAGAGACCACAATCACATGCCTTTTATTACAGCATATCGTTAGGGTTATTTTATTTTATTAACAGTTACTGTTGTTAATCTTTTATTGTTCTTAATTTATAAATTAAACTTAATTATAGGTAAGTATATGTAGGAGAAAATGCAGGATATATCAGGCTCAGTACTACTACGGTTACAGATATCCACTGGGAGGTCTTGGAATCCCTACAGAAAAGCTGAGACTACAGCCTGGCAAAACTCAGAGTCAGGCCTGGCTGGGCCAATTCCCAAGCCCAGCCACTCCAGTGGAATCCCCTGGAAGGTTTGCTGGATTCCATCTCCAGGCTTCGATCCAGCAGGTCTGGGGTGCTGGGACTTGAAAATGCTTCCTTCCTGATGCCCACAGGTGAACTGATGCAGCAGGTGGAATTATCTTCCAGATTGTGAAGCCACGATGAGTTCCTTACTAACTGCGAGGGAGGAAATAACAAGATTTTCTCTGAATCTCAAAGAAAAGAGCGATTTCTAGGTTATAAAAAGTAATATACAAAGAGCCACCAGCAAGTTCCTAGGGAAGTTTTTGGAAGTTCAAAGAAGGAGAGAAGGCCTCCCAGTCCTTTGCATGGAAGGCTCTCTAGTCAGTACTGCCAGGCTCCCCGTAGGGTTAAGGAGTGTGACAACTTATTGCAAAGGAATCTAATTAGGGGTCAGGAAGCCCAAGTCTGAATTCCTAGCTAAGGCTCTTACCATCTGGAGGGCCTTGGGGGGGCAACTCATTAACCTCTCTGACCCCATTTTCTCCACCTTACCCTGGGCAATTTGTCCCTGATTATTGCTGCTACCACTGGGCTCGCTCCCTGGTCCGAATATGGAGGCAAGATTTCCTTCCCTCAATCCTAGCACACCTGAGATGAACAGAACACATAGGCACCACTTGACGGAAAACCCGAGTGTCTTAGTTCTGGTTCCCTGGAGATGGAGTCTGACATGGAGATTTGCATACAGGAAGTTGACCAGGAGCCCCCTTAGGAACCACACCTGAAAGGGAGTGAGGGACACAGAGCTGGCCAGAGGGAGATGTTGCCCTGTAAGGCTCACCTGTGGGAAGCTCCAGCACCAGCATGGATCCTGCCAGTTGTCCCAGCTAGAACGAAGGGGCTGGTTCTCGGTACCCTCAAATCTGCCCTACACTGCTCTGCTTCTGGAAAGAGGGTTTAACCTTGGGCAAGATGGCTGTCTTCAGATAAGGGCAAAGCCTCAGGGGCAAGATCTCAGCAGGCAACAGTCCTGGCTGCTGGGGGAATAAGGGGCTTGGTTCCAAAGGGGGAGCCAAGACCAGCTACACACTTTGTGGAGCCCCTTGTTCACAATTACTGAGAATTTCAAGACGGCCGCATAGCGCACTAGGCACAGGGCCCTTCTAAGCACCAGGCTCTGCTCCACTATACAGGTTGCTTATCCATGAAGCCAGACTTGTTGGTGGGCTCAGGAAGCTGGTCTTGGTCGTTGGTTGGGTAGCAAACCCAGGGTCCAGTTGCTGTTGGGAGAAGAAAAGAAACGCAGAGAGAGACCCCAAGCTAGCTAATCGGCTTTCAAGATATGCCTCGTCTTTAGTCTGACGTCACTGAAATGGTGCCTCCAACATAGCTCTTGTGGCAAAGGCTTGTTCCAAAAGCTTCCCTGGGACCCTGCAGACTCCTCAGTGCAGACATATGGGACCATGAGGTAGTCACTGGCCTGATTTCTGGGCTGTTGGGTTTTGATCCCCAGCATCATGACCCTCCTCTCACCTGGATGACAGGCAGTGGGGACACCCATCCTTGTCTGGGGAACCTCACCTAACCATCTGGCAGGGACCGAATCATCTTTCTGCCCACAGGGATCAGCTGACATTCTTAAAGGGGCACTCAGCTTTGGGGCTGGGGGGTCAGGGGGGTCTCTTCTCTACAGCAGCTCCTTGATCTCCCTCTGCACCAACATGGCCAGCATGCCCAGGCTAGGCCGCCTTGGGCCTCAGTTGCTTGCCTGTTTCTTGGCCCCAGAGTCAGGCAAGTCCTTTTCAATTAGTGAAAATAAATATTATGTTTGGTTATTTTTTCATCAGCCAAAGCCCTAGGTTTCTGGATCCTGTCTTCCAGTTCTTTCAAATTAAATTTGAACCAAAGAATAATCCCCTCTACACAATTTATCAGTTTTGTTTTCTCTCCCTTTTCCAACTGTGTTCTTACCCCACTTCAGGGGCCCCCAGAGCCCATTAAACTTGCTCAATGAGATGCTGTGTTTGCTACTCACCCCACACAGGCCTTCCCTTCCAGCGCTCAGCCCGTGTTTGCTTTCCTCACTCCATACCTCTTTATTCTTGTTTTAGAATGTTGGAGGGTTGGTTGGCTTTCTTTCTTTCTTTCTTTTTTTTTTTTTTTCTTTTACCTATTCAATGATTTGAACTGTTTTATATTTCACATTAGGCGATGGACAGAGGCAGCCTTCACTGGGTATCTGTCCTTCCCTGAATCCGGAACCTGTCTCAGCTGGATGGGTGTGGGAGGCAAGGCTGGGATTCCACTCTTTTTTTCAACCTTTACCCCAATGCTCCAAAAGCAAAAAGGAGGGAAATCCTCCTTTTTGCCACAAAAAATCAGCCACAAAAAATCAGATATAATTATCTATCTATCATCTATAAGTAATGATAATTAATTATAGAAACTTACAAAATATCTACCTTCTAAGGGATATGTGTGTATATATACTTGTATATGTATATATGAATATGATATCTACGTATTACGTATGTATACACTGGGTGATTAGGGTAACAACACACATATACATTGTATATAATCACTTAGAAGATATTTCAATGAATATATTCATTTATATATTCATTTACTCTTTACAAAAACCTTATGAGGTAGATATTTTAATTCACATTTATAGGAAGTGATTGTGTATATATTTTGTAATATATATACATATTACATATAAAATAACTTTGAAGATATTTCTATATATATGTATTTTTTAAATTAAATCTTTACAAAGCCCCCATGTTTCAGATGAGAGAGTGAGGTTCCATAACTTGCCAAGGTCACTCAGCTGGTAAGAGGCAGAGTGGGATCTGGACCAGGGAGTCTCACCCCGGAGTCGGGGCCTCGGACCACCTCTAACGTACATGCAAAGTGGAGGTCTACAGGGACTCTAATCAGTCTAAGCCAGACAGCATCTCTGGGCAGGAAGGCAGGATTGTACTTTTGTAAATGCCAACTCGGTTTGCGGGAGAACATGGATGCACAGGAGGAAACAGCTCCGAAAGCCAGAAGCTGAGTGTGTGTCCAGTCATCTCTAGGAGAGGTGCTGCCTCAGGGGGCACGAACATTGAGAGTCTGTTCCTTTGCTTCTCCATCACAGGGACCCCAACGTGGTATGCCTTTGGCTTGATATACATTTGTTCCATAAGTGAGGGAATGGGCAGCCGGCAAATGTTCTTTTCCCTCTTTCACACAGGAGATGCATGTGTGTGCCATGTGTATGCATGCGTGCACACTCCCATAAATAAATACACACACACGTCTGTGCTACTCTTTGACATATATCATGCATATCACTTATTCTGACCACCTCAGCAAGTCCCCTAAGCAGATAGTATTATTATTATCATAATTTTAGAGTTAAGGAAATTGAGCAAGTAACTGGGTATGTAAGTTAATAAGCGCCTGCATTACATAGCTAATTAAGGTATGCATGCACACACACACATACACACACACACACACCCCACATACACACCCCTATGGGTCTACATGCTCTCTATAGGTTAAAATAAAAGATTATTTAGGTAGACCCGCACACCTGGTTTTCACTGCCTAGAACGTGTACACAGTAAATGCACATATCCCCGCACGTTTGATACCCACATCTTCCCCACCTGGATGAAAGCAGAGAACATCTCGGCACCACAGAAGCTTCTTGCCTGCCCCTCTCCTTATCCCCAAAGGCGACTACTCTTCTCACTTCCCTCCCTATAGACTTATTTTGCCGGTTTTGTTCCCCACATTTTATATGAGTAGAACCATACTATAGATACTCTGTTTTGGCTTGGCTCATTTTGTTCTGCGTTACATCTGGAGGTTCACAGAGTAGCAGCTCAGCATTGGCCTTACTGTGGAGCATTCCATTATTTGAACAGACCACATCTGCATCACTCACCTGCAGATGAGATACGTGTTTCTAGTTTGGGGCTTTTGTGCCTACTGTTGCTAGGAAGACTTTTTATACACATCTATTGGCGAGTATATAACCTCGATTCTATTGGCAACATAGCTGGGAGTGGACCTTCTAAGTCAAAGGTGAAGCATATGTCTGGCTTGAGTACATACTGCTACAGTCTTTCAAAGTCAAAGTCAAAATCATGGGCCCGGCCAGCACTGTACTGGACTCCAGTGTCTCGCAATCATGTAGGCATTTCAGGGGATTTGGATATTAAGACACCAGTGTGCAGTGAGACATCCACGAGAGCAAGACCACAGCCCTTTCCAATGGAGCATGCAAAAGCCCAGGCCGGCAGCTCTGGCTTGGAGTTCACTGGTGATTTCCCCCAGCTCCCTCCCACTACTCTGACTTGCAGATAGCTAGGCAAGCCCAGAGGAGATGGAGAACAATTGCAGGCTTCATCCATGTCAGGAGAGTGAAACCCATTATTATGAAAAACGTTAACCTTTCCTCTTCTGGGCAGAAATAGCTCTTGCTGTCAGGGGATGCCTTGTTTAGAGAACTCTGTGGTTTCAAAGGAATGCTTCAAGTTCCAAAGAGCAAAAACAAACAGATAAACAACAAAAAAAATTCAGCTGCCCTAAAGAGCCATTGTTATATCATTTGACCGGCTGAGCTGTCACCTAAATCTTCAAGACAAGACTACTCATCGCACCAGAAGTGTCCCATACCAATGACAGGTGTCTCTCTTCCTCGGTTTTCCACACACTGAAAGAAATTATTTAAAGGCTGCTGTGACCACATTGCCTCACACCCCTCGCTATAATTCATAGTTAGGAGCATGACGATTTGCCTTTTCCTTGCAACTTTCCAAGAAACTCCACTTTGACTCAAAGACAGAGAATAGGTTAGCCGAGTAAGTGTCTTGGGGCAGGTAAGATGTTTGATTTTTGGCAAAGAAATTCAGGCTGGAGCTACACATTTAGCCAATTCAGAGCCTCATTCTAGCAAGCAGATTTGAAACTTCAATTAGGGTATTCGTAAGTGATTACCCTCTGTGCTAGTCATTAGTGCTATCTGCCAAAGCCTTGTATCCTGCTCCCTCCTGAGCATGTGTAGAATTATGCTCTCGGCCCCTGGAGTTTGGATGGGGCCATATGACTAACTCTGGCCAAGGCGTTGTGAGTGGAAGTGGCATGAGCCACATCTGGACTGGAACTTTATTTTTTTTTTAAAGATTTTATTTATTTATTTGACAGAGAGAGATGGAGAGAGCACAAGCAAGAGGAGCAGCAGACAGAGGGAGAGGGGGAAGCAGGCTCCCTAATGAGCAGGGGGAGCCCGATGTGGGGCTCGGTCCCAGGACCCTGGGATCACAACCTGAGCTAAAGGCAGAGGCTTAACCGACTGAGCCACGCAGGTGCCCCTGGACTGGAACTCTAATCTGTGGTCTCATACCCTTTGGAGCTCACTCAGCCTCTTGAGATGGAAGCTTCTCTGACCACATGGAACAAAGCCTTTGTTGTTTGCTGTCCCTGAGATGTTTGTGTTACTTGTCACTGCAGCATAGACTAGCCTCAGCTGATACACTGGATCCCTCATTCAGTTTACACCCTTGCTCAAATGTGTGCCGGCTTTGTTCATTTCAATCCTTAAGGAACCGGGGGACTTAAAAATAGGGCTTAGTCGAAACAAGAGAGGCTCTAATAGAGAATGAAAGCTACATCATTCTGAATGCTGTACTTAGTGCGGCATCCACGAATTAATATTTAAACAATGAGTATTATATATGTGTTTCACAAGCGATCCTGTCAGTAAGTGGTAAGGACAGGGGACAAGGAAGTAAAGGAGATCAAAGGAACAGGGCTTCATCTGAAGGTGCTCTCAGGGAAATGCCGATGCGGGGGCTTCCTGGCAGAGTTGATAAGTAGAAGTGGGCAGCATTTAGAAAGCAGAAGATCAACGATTCAGGCTGGGCCTCAAAGATGATTTCCATTCCCTTGCTCACATTGAGGGGGATGTAGATGGGGAGAAGGATAAGGAAAGAATGAGTATCCCCCAAACGATGATTTCTATATTGGGAAGTCTAGGTTCACACAGCTGTGAGCACAGAGAAAAGGGAGAAACAACCAATATAACAGGCATGCTTTATTTCAAATTACCTTTGCCAGCCAAACAGGTAGGATCTCTAGGATTCCTACTAGGGGCAGAAAATGCTTCTATCTTGTTTATTCCTATAATCTGGGAATTTAACGTAATACCTGGCATATAGGATGAGCTTGCTATGGGTTATAACATTAATAGATACACTAAGGAATAAATGGTGAGCAGGGAATAAAGAACGGCATCGAAATATCCTTTACTGTATGCCTTTCTTTCCTGATGCAAACCTTTGCAGCAAAATCTCCATGACCGTCCTCTCTATGGGTCGGCACTCGACAGCACAGCTTGGCTGCACTCGTGAGTTGGTGATAGGCCTGCCACCTCAGCACACAATCACTGAACATCAGAACATCGGTTTGCAACTTAAGGAACAAAGTACAGCAGACACAGGGGCCCCCCAATCTGCCAGATCTGCCACCTTCTTCCCAAGTATGCTCAACATCAGGAGAGTATCAGCCCAGGAGTCAGGCAACTGGGGTTCTAGTCCCAAGGAGTTGCACACCTTACCCCGTGTAAGTAATGCTCCCTACTTCCTCTTGTCAACTCCACCAGGAAGCCCCGCTTTGGCCTTTCCCTTCGAGCACCTTCAGGAGAAGCCCTGTTCCTCTGATCTCCTTTGACTTCTTCACTTCTTGCAAGCAACTTAAAAAGGCCAGCATGGGGATTTTGTTGGATAAGCCAATTTCTTAAAATTGCTTGGAGATAGAATCCCCAATTCCTTCAGAGTATTTGTTAAACTCAAAAGCAATATTTTTTGGCCCCTGTCAAGCTCTACACTCAAGCACTTCAGAGTTTACAAGAGAGAAAAACCACAGGCAGAGCTAAGTGGACCCCCATTTTGCCCAGGAATACCCAAGGCACACGGTAGATGTGGTATGTGATAAATCCTTACCCAGAATTGAACAAATCCTAAAGGTTGCCATAAGCATTCATTTTCAGGGAAGATGAGGGAGAATTTGTGATAGAAGATGAAATTTTGTTCTGGATCCCAACTTTGCATGGCCCTCGGTGACCACAAACCCCTAAATCTTTCCTTCCAAGTTTCCCCCAAGGGGCCAATTCTGGGGTTGCTGCACTTCCCAGGCAATCTCCAATCGTTCTGTCATCCTAGATGTCTTGTTCAGGGAAATCTAGGGTTAACCACATGGAGAGACTAGACATCAATCCCAGAATTCCAATTCCCTGCCCGAGGCTCAAGACAGGAAAGTTGGGCATGGTGCCCACCCCATGGCCTGGAGCAGAAGTGCAGAGCATCCAAGATATGCAGTGTGAGGTCATGCCCCAGCAACATCCGAAATGGACCCTTTTGGAATTTTTCATGAAATTCATGACCAACTGTCATCAACCACAAAGGGAGAAGAGGCTGAAATCCTAGGGTCTGCATATGGGTCTTTCCCAGTAATTCATTGAGAATATCCTCTTTACCTTTTCTTACTTGGTTTCACCGTCCTAAATTCCAATATTGGTATTTTGCAGCTGTTTTTACTATAACAATGACTATAGTTCAATTATGTTCTTGCATATGTCAGGTATAGTACAGTCTAATTTAATCTTCATTACACATCGCCATATTGCAATTATACATGCTATCCAAGTGTTAACACATATTTAAACCTGCTATTCCTTTGTCACTGATTTACAAAGGAGGTACCTGAAAAGAAGCAGATGTCATAATTACACGCTTATTCAGCTCATTTTAAACTAAGTCTCAAAGTAAATTGCAGATGAGCCAAGCATGTCTTGAAATTAATGTAGTGATAGGACACTAATGCCACGATTCATTATGGTTTGTCAATGTGCTGTACTTCTGGAATGTGCGATAAAATTATATTAATACTCTGTGCTAATGAGATTAATGAATATGAACATGCAGGAGAAGAATAGGGTCCTTTGTTCAACTATTGAAAAAATAACATATAGGTAATTAAAAAGAATTAATCAAATCATGTACAGCCTCATTTATATTAAATTAATTTGTCTGGTTTCATTTCTAATAATTAATCACTTTTTGCAAATTACAAAGCACTTCAGGCGGATGGAAGCACTACTGTAGGAGTTGTGATTCAGAATATTTAGAACGATCAAGGTGGTCCCTGTGGGTTCATATTAATTAAGGTTTAACAGTTTGGAAAATTGTAGCAATATTTTATGATTCATGTAATTAAACTCTGTAACAAAATGTCACAACTGCTAGTTACTTCTGCGCCTGTGATTTATATCTTCCTCCTTTTGGAGAGGAAGCAGCAGAAATGAAGTCTTCTGAAACGTGCCGACACAGTCGATGGGAAAACAAGCTGGTGGGTTCAGTGCAAGCTGGAGCACTCTGTCTGGGGTACCAAGCACCCTTCTGCTCCCAAATTCCACCAGGGGGTAATGCAAATTAGGCTGAGTCATCTGATCTGACATATGGTCGAAATCTCCAGGGTCTCCTCGGGCATGTTTGCTTGGATTAAAAGCAAAAAGGCAAGAGCTGTGAGCCTCCTTCCTGCACTGAAGGGGATGCATGACAAACTCCCCTCAACGGAGGCTCCTGGGCGTCCAGCACTCACATTCCCGGAAAGAAAGGCAGTTATTAGCTTGGGCATAAAGTGCCCAGGATACTACCCAGAAACCATTTGCGCTAGTCCCCTGTGTCCTGGAGTGAGGATGCCAACAGGAAGCTCTTTCCTGAGAGCTGTGGTCTAGGAGAGCTCTGTGTGTGATTCTGGCCACGGGTGGCTCTCTTCACTGGCTGCTGGAGGAGTTGGAGAGAAGGCTTATGAGGATGTCTGGTCAAGGCGGTGGGTCTCATTTTGCACCGTGCATCGAAAGCACCTGGGGATTTTTTTTTTCCCCTAAAATTGATATGTTGGCTTTTCCTCCTTTGTCTCCTCGAAACCACTCCCTGTACTTCTCTTCCTGGGCTATGCCCATGGATATGAACTCCTGATGATCAGGTCCCTGAGGGAGGCTGGTGCTGGAGATGGAAAGGCAGGAAGGGAAAGAGGTCGGGTGGTTCTTCCCCACATCTTCCTGCCTCTGTGCTGTCTCTCCTCCAGGGTGAGTGTGGGTGACCACAGGCCCTGCGGCCAGTCCTCCAGGGTCCCAGCTCTCCCTGGTCCCACTGACACTATTCACCCTTCTTCCTTCAGTTCAGCAGTGCTAATGGCTTCTCACTGTTGCTAGCTTCTGAGGACCTCCCCTACTCTTCCTCCATAAACAAACACTTCATTCAGTTTCTTCCTTAAATATACGATAGTGAATTCCTGCCTGGGCCTCTTCCCAGAGATTTGGATTCAGCTGGCCTGGGGTAAGGACCCAGGAACTATATCTTTGTTAATCACTCTTAATGATTCCATTGTATAAGGTGGGGAATCCCTGCATTAGAGAGATTCTGGAAAGCATTGGTATCTCCAAAAATAGTGCCAACAGAATACTTACTGCTGGCCAGGTTCATCTAGTTCATTCTCCTGATGACTCTGAGAACCAGATGATATTAGTGTCCCCATTTTACAGATAAAATAGTTGAGGGCAGAGAGAGGGTAAGTAATTTGTCAAGGTCAAACATCTAGTAAGTAGTAAAGCTAGGATTCAATCCACAATTTGGGCCCTCTGCCACTACTCTATGCTGTACTAATATGAATTTTGCCAATTTATATTCTTTTATAAAAAAAGATTTTGTTTATTTATTTGAGGGAAAGAGAGAGCATGAGCAAGCGTGAGGGGGAGGAGGGTCAGAGGGAAAGAAGCAGACGCCTGCTGAGAGGGGAGCCCTATGCAATGCCCAATCCCAGCACCCCGAGATCACTACCTGAGCTGAAGTCAGACGCTTAACCGACAGTCACCCAGGCTCCCCTGCCGATTTATTCTAAGCAATGACTTGGAAATGAGAAGAACCTGCTTATTTATTCACACTTACGTTCAGTGATGTTTTCATGCATTCACTCTGAAACATTTTAATAAGCAACTACTTATGTCCCAGATATCGAAGAGCCTCTACTCTACCTATCAAGGCTGGAGGGGGAAAAAAGAGACAGAGTTATAAACAGATAAACAAGCAAATGTGTAAACAGATAAAACTGAAACATCACATGATGGATTGGATATATGTGTGAGGGAGCCCTGGGACATGAAGAAAGCTTCCCAGCCAAGGAGACCACAGATCAAATAAGGTCACTGTCAGAAACTGTCTCATGGGGAAAGATCCACGAGGACAGGATGGATTCCGTGGCAGAACCTGGGTCTAAAGAGTCAGAAGGGTCATTTATCCCAAAAGCTCGGATTCTGAATTCTGTCCTGTAAGCTCAGAGGACCTGGAATTGGTATTAAGTGAGGGAAATGGCATGTTCATACTGAGGCTTCAGGAGATCACTCCACTGACACAGCAGAACGTGAACGTCAATGAGCCACACTTAGACTCCATGAATCCTTTAGGAGACGGTGGAAATTCAGGTAAGAGATGACGGACTCAGAATGCCAGCCATCACAGTGGCTGTTCCTAAGGCATTTTTAATTCATTGATTTTTCTCTGGTCCAGCGCACAGCCTGGCTATTAAACATAATGTGTGTGGTCTGGTAATGATGCTGATCTGCCTGGTTCTGCCAGGCCCTTCGGGAAGCTCTGGTCCCTCTCAGCCCACACTCAAATTGGATTAACTTGGAAAGGAGAAAAACCATGCCTTTTTCTGCCTGTGAGCGGGCGCTAGGAATTTTGGGACTCCCGTGGGAAAGGGACACACACTCCTGATCAGCAGCCACAGTGTTATGTGTCTGTAAATGGCACTAATTGGGCACAGTTTATTTTGTTTTGTTTTCTTTAGAGAGTGTATGACCCCACTGTTGTGCTCAAGTAGGAAAGCCATCCCGGGTTCCTTTGCAGGTAACAAGTTTGGTTCCGACCGCATCATGATGGAGGCAATACTAATGGGATGGGGAGAAAAGCCTGCTCACAGACAAATGATGATAAAGTGAAATCTTTAAGTAATCATCAGAAAAATGAGGCAGGGCCCTGTGAGCTGTCTCTCCAAAATGACAAGGCTAAAGAAGCTGCCAGGCCACCAGCCTGAGGCCCCGAAGCACATTTATGATTTAATTCCCATTTTGACATCAATCCACACATATTAATAACCTTAGCCAGAGAAAGGAACGTCCTGGGTGTGCTTTTATAGTGACATGCCTGCATCTAGGAAGCAAATTTTTGACTGCCAATTAAACCCCAAACAAACTCAACTGTTTCCACTCATCCCACCCTACAAAGCTGCATCATATTTCAAACAGCACTGGGGGGGCCCGCTGACATAAGCTTAGTTTGGCATATTCCCTTGGAAACGGACACCAATTTCATTAACCGAAATCTGGTCTTATGAAATTGTAAGATCTGTTAGTTGGAAGCGGGGCAGGGCGGGAGAGTGTTTTGCAGCTCTCAGAGTCCGACCCCCTACCTGAAGAATATCCCATTCTACTCTACTCTCCCTGACAAGGGGTGGTCCACTTCAGTAACTCTGGAACTGAGGAGCCCTGACACCCCAGATAAGCTATGTGGTTTCCAGAGAATCTGTGGGTTTTAGGTAGGGGATCTAGTCTATCTATCCTTCTGTCTATCCATCCATCCAATGTCTGTATATTATACCACATAGTATGTTATACATACAAGTACATATGAGCATACAAATAGAATATATAAAATATTTGTATACTATGCAATGCATATTATAAAGAATACATTCTATCATGAATATAAAATGTATTACACAACATAATAAATATATTAAACAATAAATATTAAAATATACAAATATACCATGATATATTTATTGTGTTATTATATATTTACACAAGACATATGACATGTAATATAATCATGATATGTGCTATATATGTGTGTGTATATATATATGTGTGTGTGTATATGTGTATCTGTATATATACACATACACACACATATTTACTTCTCGACCAAAGCAATTCTGCCTTCCAGGGAATATTTGGCAAAGACTAGAGATATTTTGGCT
>ML107476.1:10701-22874 GCA_003697995.1 Taxidea taxus jeffersonii | reverse complement strand
AGTTTATTGGAGGACTAAATGAGATCACACATGTAAAGTTCTAAGCATAGTACCCAGAGTGTAGTAAATACAGGATAAATGTAAGCCATGAAAATAGTACTTCTTCAGTAATGATGATGCTCTTCCTCTGTCCTTGGTGTCCTTAGGTTCTGCCTGAAGTCAGAGTGATGTTAAGGCTATGGGTAAGAGAAGATTAAAGGCAGAAAGCCAGATGGGTGATTGCAGTGCTACAGGGTTCCACCCTGGAGGCAGCCTCAAAGAGGGCCAAGAGAGTGAGGGAATATTTTAAATTCAAGCAAAACACTTCTCCCCCCAGCAAAGGGAGGCTCATTGGAATAAGTTCTTCTCCCCCAAACTGAGATAGCTGCCTTCAGAGAAATTCTTAGTCAACTCAGCCCTTTACTGGGTTTCCCTTGGATTTGCCTATGCCAATAAGCAGAGTGAAGAATTTAGAAAGACTCATAGTGGTAGAATTTGAGGCACTATCTCACTGAATCCTCACAAAATCCCCTTGAGATAGGTATTATTATTATTTTTTTATTCCTTTTTCATAAATGAGAACACAGGGGCTCAAAAGGGTTAAGTAGGTTGGCCAAGGTCTCAGAGCAAGTAAGTGACAGAACCATAATATGAACCCAGGTCTGTTGGATTTCAATCCCCTATTCTTTCTACCAGGCCATGCCCAAGTCTACAGTGTCAAGATTCACCCATAAGTCTCACTGGCTAAACAAAATCCGTTACTTCTGTGACTTTGCCATCAGTCTGAATTCTCAAAAAACTGCTACAAGCCACAAGTCACCTGGTAGAACAGAGGGTAATGGTACAGAAACTAGGCAAAGGAGCTAAGTCCTGGGAAGTAGGGAGGGGCTAGATTTTTAGGAGTTGGTCTTTAGACTGTGGTCTGAGGGAGCTATTGGTGCTTAGAGGAAAGTCATGCTAAGAGAGCCGTCTGAGCTCTCATACTTCAATGGACCAGATTATGTCCCCCTGCCAAATTCATATTTTGAAGCTCTAACTTCCAATGTGATGATATTTGGAGTTGGGACCTTTGGGAGATAATTAGATTTAGATGAAGTCATGAAGGTCAGGCCCTCATGATGGGATTAGTTCCCTCATAAAAAAGAGACACCAGAAAATGAAACAAGATGAAACCAGAGGGAGAGACAAACCATAAGAGACTCTTTTTTTTTTTTAAGATTTTATTTATTTATTTGTCAGAGAGAGCGAGCACAGGCAGACAGAGAGGCAGGCAGAGGCAGAGGGAGAAGCAGGCTCCCTGCTGAGCAAGGAGCCCGATGCGGGATTCGATCCCAGGACGCTGGGATCATGACCTGAGCCAAAGGCAGCCGCTCAACCAACTGAACCACCCAGACGTCCCCATAAGAGACTCTTAATCTCAGGAAACAAACTGAGGGTTGCTGGCAAGGAGAAGGATAGGGTGGCTAGGTGATGGACATTGGGGAGGGTATGTGCTATGGTGAGTGCTGTGAATTGTATAAGACTTATGATTCACAGACCTGTACCTCTGAAACAAATAATACATTATATGTTAATTAAAAGAGAGAGAGAGACACACACAGCAGGGCACTTTCTCTCCACCATGCAAGGACATAGTGAGAAGGTTGCCATCTCCAAGCCAGGAAGAGAGCTCTTCCCAGAACCCAAACAATGCTGGCACCCAGCCTTCAGAACTTTGAGAAAATAGATTTTTCTTGTTTAAGCTACCCAATCTATAATATTTTATCATGACAGCCTGAAATGACTAAGGCATATTTTGATTCATCATAGTTAATTTTATGTGTCAACTTTATTGGGCCATAGAATAAACAGATATTTGGGTGAACATTGTTAAAAGGTGTGTAAAAGGTGTGTCTGTATATTGTCCAGACAAGTCTGTGTGTCTTTCTAGGTATTTCTGAGATAAACATTTGAATGAGTAGAATGAATAAAGCAGATTGTCCTCCCAGTATGAATAGGCCTCATCCAATCCATGGAAGGCCTGGATAGATTAAAAGTTGGGTAAAAAGGAATCCTTTTTCTCTGCCTGTCTCTGAACTGGGACAATGGTCTTCTCCTGCCCTCATACTTGGACATGGAATGGAATTTACACCATCAACTCTCCTGGTCTCCAGCTTGCATTGCAGATCTTGGATTTCCAGGTTCTAGAACTGTGAGATAAAATTTCTGCTGTGTAAGCTACTCAGTCTGTGGCATTTTGTTATGGTTAAAGCTAAGACACATACCTAAGTTCAGATAAGTACCCAAGACACACACCTGAACTATATGATACAAACCCAAGTTCAGACTACCTTTGGAGGTTCCTTTTCCCCAGTTTTACTTAAATATGTGTACAAAGAGGGATGGGGAGATAAGACATTTCATAGCTGCATCTCTAGTGACATCCTCCATCTCATCTCCATCACAGTGGGCAGGAAAGGCATAATTCAGCCCCCAAGGAAGCAAGTTTTATAGCCTAAAGCCCACGTGGACCATCCAATCTACCCCATTAAAGGCTGGGGAAGAACTAGTTACTAGGATGCTACTAGTTACTAATAGCTAGTTACAGGGCCTCTTCCCTTCTCTCCATTCATTTTGTCACTGTCTTAGGGTCTTTGTCCTTCCTCAATGTCTGCTTGGGATTCTTATAATTACCTCCTAATTTGTTTATGTACCACCTATCCCTTCTCTCCCCCCCATCCTTCACTGTGCAGCTGGAAAAATGTTATCTGGTTTTGTCCCCTCGTTTCTCTGTGATTAAAAACATGGGCTTTGGAGTCTAACTGTCTGGATCCACTTCTCTGCTCTGCTGTTTCCAGCTGTGTTGCTTTAGTAAGTCACTTGGTTTCATCATCTGTAAAATCAGTTTTATAGTGGGTTGGATGGTGACCCCCATAAAGATATATGTGTCCACATCCTAATCCCTGGAATCTGTGAACATAATCATATTTGGAGAAAAAAAGTCTTCATAGACAGAACTAAGCTAAGGATCTTGGAGGAGGGTTGGAGGGGAGAGCATCCTGGATTAATTGGTGGACCCTAAATCCAATGACAAATGTCAAAAATCAAATGACTATAAAAATAAGAGTTTATGGAGCACCTGGGTGACTCAGTTGGTTGAGGGTTGGGCTCTGGCTCAGGTCATGATCTCAGGGGCATGAGATCAAACCCCCATGTTGAGGTCTATGCTCAGCAGGTAGTTGGCTTCAGATTCTTTCTCTCCCTCTCTCTTTGCCCCTCCCCCTAGTTACATGCATGCTCTTGCTCTCTTTAAAATAAATAAATACTTTTTTTTAAAATGAGGGTTTATTTTGAGATTCCCCAGTTCTGTTCCATTGATCTATATGTCTATCCTGCATAAATCATTTTTTATTGAGATATAACTAACATGCCATAGAATTCACTTTTCCAAATATACGACCTAGTGGTGTTTGGCATATTCATAAAATTGTGCAATCATCACCACTATCTATGGGCATATCTTGGGAATATTTGTGGCTTTGGTTCCACACCAACACAGTAAAACAAATATCATAATAAAGTAAGTCAAAAGAGGGGCACCTGAGTGGCTCAGTGGGTTAAAGCCTCTGCCTTTGGCTCAGGTCATGATACTGGGGTCCTGGGATCAAGCCCCGCATCAGGTCTCTACTCAGCAGAGAGCCTGCTTCCTCTTCTCTTTCTCTGCCTGCCTCTCTGCCTACTTGTGATCTCTATCTGTCAAATAAATAAATAAAGTCTTTTTTTTTTTTAGATTTTTATTTATTTATTTATTTATTTATTTGTTAGAGAGAGAGAGAGCGAGCACAGGCAGACAGAGAGGCAGGCAGAGGCAGAGGGAGAAGCAGGCTCCCCGCCGAGCAAGGAGCCCGATGTGGGACTCGATCCCAGGACGCTGGGATCATGACCTGAGCCGAAGGCAGAGGCCCAACCAACTGAGCCACAAAAAAGTAAGTCAAAAGAATTTTTTGGTTTTCCACTGAATGTAAAAGTTATGTTTATACTATAACCTATTCAGTGTGCAATAACATTATGTCTAAAAAATGCACATATATTAATTTAAAAAATATTGTATTGCTTAAGAAATGCTAACCATCATCTGAGCTTTCAGCGAGTTGTAATTTTTTTTGCTAGTGGAGGGTCTTGCTTCAATGTTAGTGGCTGTTGACTGATCAGGGTAGTAGATGTTGAAGGCTAATATGGCTGTAGCAACTTCTTAAAATAAGACAACATTGAAATTTGTTGCATCAAATGATTCTTCCTTTCATAAATGATTTCTCTGTAGAATGTAATGCTGTTTGACAGCATTTTACTCACAGTAGAATTTCTTTCAAAATTGGAGTCAATCTTCCCAAACCCCTCCACTGTTTTATCAACTAAGTTGACATCATATTCTAAGTCCTTTGTTGTCATTTCAACAATCTTCACAGCACCTCCACCAGGAGTAGATTCTATTTCACAGCACCACTATTTTTGCCCAACCATAAGAAGAAACTCGTCATCCATTATAGTTTTATCATGAGATTGCAGAATTCAAATATAATAATGATGAAAAAGTTTAAACTATTGCCAGAATTACCAAAACATGACACAAAGACGTGAAGTGAGCAGATGCTATTGAAAAAAATGGCACTGAGCATCTTGCTCCACACACAGGCTTGCCATAAACCTTCAATTTGCAAAAAACCTATTAAGTGCAATAAAGCAAAGTGCAATAAAATGAGGAATACCTGTAATTCTGGAACATTTTTATCATCTGTACATCCTTTTTGATCCTTTCTTTCCAGACAGGAGTTTTGAGTGATGGATGGGCTTTAAGTCCTCATTTTGTTTTAACCCTGTTGGTAGGTGACCTCCTCATCTTGGTTTGTCTGTGACCTTCCTGGGTTTAAAACTGAAAGTCCCACATTCCAGAAGCCCCTTAGTTCTGGGCAAACTGGGATGGTTATTCTTTTTCCCTACAGGAAACACCATCAATGCCTGGCCCACATTTCTTAGCAGTTATATGTTTACCATCCACCTTCCCACTGCCAACTCCTTCATCTCTGTCTAAAAAGACTTTCTCCAAAGCCTTGCAAGCTTGCTCTGAACAGAGCAGTAAGATGGAATTAAACCCTGCTCTACAGGAGCAGCTCTGATGGCAGCTGGAACACCAATCCCCCAGCTCTGTCATCTGTTGGTGAGTTAATTCCAAAGGTGGGCTTCTATTGTTTTCCCAGCAAGAGAAGCTCCATTCACCAGTGATGATAGCTGGCTGGCTAACATGCCTTTTACTGCCTGCCTTCCCTTGCTGTCTCATTTCCCCACTCTTCACTCTTTATCTCAGGGTCTGCTTCTGGTCAAATCCAAAGACAACCCCCTTTCCCACATCTTTGAAATAGACAACTAATGCTTTCTCAAACATATGTAAAGTGTTATGCAAATAGAACCTCCCATCCTTCCTTCCAACCAAATTGTTGCCCATAAAGCACCTCCCCATATAGAAATTCTGGAACTACTGCCACTTTGCTGGACAAATCTTGATACCACCCTTCCCCAGTACACATATACCCTTGCCCAGAGCCCACCTTCAGGACATAAACTTTTCCTAAGGCCCAGGGAAGGCCTGATTCAAAGGAGGAGACTTTCTAGTCACTGCTAGCCTGGTGACATCCAATGGCCCAGAAGAAAATCAGCACTTTTTATTTCTGTTCATTGTCAATGTCAAGTCCTCTTGGCAGGGAGGATCATGCCCCTACCTATCAGTGGTGAGAGCTGCCTGAGCCCTTTGAGAAAAATGGATCACAACCTCCTGCAGAATAGATGCAGAGCAGAGAAGATAGAATTATGCATGTAGGAAGCTGAAGCAAAGTGACGCCAGGAGCAATGAGATCTGATTGGAGCCACACTAAAAGGACCCCTCACTGTCCAAAAACCTGTTCCCACAGACCAGACACATGCATGAAATCCCACCATTAGAGTGTTGTGCCAAATTGTTTCCAAAGTCAGTTGCACCAGCACATATCTACCCCACAAGTTCTTATAATATGGTATTGCCATTCCTCCATTGAGAAGTGAGGTCCATGTTATCTCCCCTTGAAACTAGGTAGGCTTGAATACTGCCTCAGTCAGTGAGATGAGGCAGAAATAACACTACATGAACTCCAGGACTAGCTCACAAAAGGGAATAGGAGTTTCATCTGGTCTCTCTTGGGATACCTGCTCCAGGAACCCAGTTATCATGTTGAAAGGAAGTTCAGGTCATGTGGACATCCCACCAGCATGCTACAGCTAATAGTCAACAGCACCCACCAGACATATGAGCGAGTGAGTCTTAGATGATTTCTGCCCCTAGGCTTTGAGTCTTGGAGCTGAGGACCAACACATCATGGAGCAGGGGCAAGACTTCTCCTCTGCCCTATCTAAGTTCCAGACTCACAGAAATTATAAGAGACAAGGAATGATTATTTATTATATCAAGCCACTAGGTTTTAGAGTTGTTATGTAGCAATAGAATACAAATATATGAGTGAATTCCTCAGATGCACTAAAGAGCAACCTCTCTAAGTGCAAACACACCCAGATGAAGTTAGGTATAGTCATTTACACATCAGTATGAGTCACTCATCCTTGGCACCATTCCCCAACCCTACTGGAAAAGAGGTAAGATTGAAAATTAGGAAATGGCGGACAGCATGAGGACCTAGGAAACTGAAGAAGCTAAAATAGATATGAGGCATTTTGTAGGAAGAAATTTTAACTTAAAGCCAGTAGGACTGGGGTTCTAGTCCTAAGCCCCTTTTTCTGACAGAATTTCTCCTGGTATATACAATAGGCTCTCCCACTTATTAGCATATGACCTTATACATAGCCTCAGTTACTTCATTTATAAAGCATTCACGATAATACCTACCTATCTCCTAAGATTGCTGGGAAAAGCAAAAAAGACAATTGATATGAAGGGAAATTGTCCATGTAACTTAAGAAAGCTGCAGGATGTGATAGATCCAAGTGGGACTCAGCAAATCTGAGTTTTAGATCCGACTTTGCCTGTAATGCACTCTGCACCCTTGGCACCGTTGGCAAAGTTGTTCCCCTCTCCATTGCAGCCCCCATAAAGCTCATGCAAATGTAGTACTCACCTCTAAACCCACGCATCTTCCTGGGTGCAAGGTCTTCAGCTATCAGTGCTAGCAGAGGGTTTCAGAGTCTCAAAGTCACCAGCCTAGTCAACAAGGAAAGGTCAAGGTCAGAGCAAGGTCAATTCAGAGTCAAGGCAGTAAGGGGAGAAGCCAGTTATCAGACAGGTTTAAGGGGGTCCAAGATGAGTCCCATTGTCTAAATATACCTTTACAGCTATAAGAGATCATAGATGCAGCTCATAACAGGTAATAGGACCATCTATTACCATTCATGTATATTTATTATATATAATACTTAATATTATAAATATGATAATATATCAATATATATAATTTAGGAACTTAGACTCTGGAGCCAAAACATCTGAGTTCTACATCCCTGTTCTCCTACTGATTAGCTGTAGCAATCTTGGACATTTTATTTAATCTTTCCATGCCTCAGTTTCCTCATCTGTAAAATGGAGATGATAATTACAGCACTCTTACTAGAAGTTATAATAGAGAAGATATGAGTGTGGGCAGTAGGAGTTCTTTCACACTTAGGAAGCTAGTTCTCAGTGTGGCAATTTTGTCCGATCTTTCCCAAGTGAGGAAAATAATGGTTAAAGAGATAATTTTAGGAGGCAAACTCACAGCTCCTCTACCTTAAAATCTCATGTCCCCCCCCTTCCAAAAAAAATCACTTTTCAATGCACTTTTGATCCTTGTGACTATACCAAGGGGAAAGCATCAGCTTAGTGCTAGTAAGTCTCTAACACCTCTCTAGTACTTGCTAATTTTCTAACCCCTTCTCTAACAGTGCAAAGTTCAGGGCCAGGAACTCAGAGTCTTCCCAGGCAACAGTATCTAGCTACAATTTAATAACATTTGCTTTTGTTATATTTTTGTCATATTTATTTTTTTAAAGATTTTATTTATTTATTTATTTGACAGACAGAGATCACAAGTAGGCAGAAAGGCAGGCAGAGAGAGAGGAAGGGAAACAGGCTCCCCACTGAGCAGGGAGCCCAACGAGGGGCTTGATCCCAGGACCCTGAGATCATGACCTGAGCCAAAGGCAGAGGTTTAACCCACTGAGCCACCCAGGTGCCCCAAGTGATATTTATTTTTTTATAGCTACTTTTTTATGGGAGTGATTCTGGTTTTACATTTATAGTAGTGATTTAAAGTTTTCTTTTAAACTTCAAATGTATTTTTTAAAGTAAGTATATTTTAAAATATTAAATATAATATAGATGTTTCTTGGATATGGAAAAAATCATGGAGGTGGTACTAAAATGACTGACGTTTAGAAAACATGGTATTAGGCTACAAAGGTAGACAAGTAATCTCCAGGAAACTACATGGATCTACTGATAACTAAGACATGTCCACTAGTCTTAATTTGTGTCGTCAGTCCCCGGTTCTGTTTTCCCAGGATCTCAGAGAGTCATGCTCTATCCTGTCCTTTCAAATGCTGCCAGAATATAAACTGGTACAAACTTGGGATAATTTGGCAAGCACACTCTCTTATAAATCAGTGATTCCATTTTTAGGAATTTAATAAAATGACCATAGATGTATGTGCTCAAATATACATGGTCGGGGATATTTGTGGCCACATTATTTAGGATAGGAAAAAATTGGAAACCATCTAAAGAGCCAACAATAAGGGGACCAGCTTAGCAAATTATGGTTTATTTTTAAAACTGGACTGATCTAAAAACAATAATGTGACATTCCATACCAAGTGCTTTTCTAAGGACTTTAGACATGTTAACCCATTTAATCTCACTAGAATTCTACAAGGTAGATGTAATCATTTTTAGCCCCATTTTACAAGTGAGGAAACTGGAGCACAAAGAGGTTAATATCTTGCCCAAAGTCACTGACGTTTGAACGCAGGTCATCCAGAACCAGAATCCATTTTTTTTTTTAAGATTTTAAGATTTTTTTTTAAGATTTTCATTATTTATTTGACAAAGAGATAGGAAGAGCACAAGTAAGCAGAAAGGCAGGCAGAAGGAGAGAGAGAAGCAGGCTGTCCTCTGAGCAGGGAGCCCAACATGGGGCTGGAGCCCATGGACCCTTGACCTAAGCCGAAGGCAGCCACTTAAACCTACTGATCCACCCAGGCACCCCAGAATCCATGCTCTTAACCATTATGCTATAATCTTCTCATTGAAGCTAGTGTTGTAGATTAGAATACATTGACATGGGAAAGCATTCCCAATGTATTAGTAAGTAAAAATCAGGCAGAAAAGAAAAAAAGAAGAAGATCTGGAAAAACACACAGCATTCATCAAAAAGGTTATTTCTGGTTGGTGAGATTATATCATTTTTGTTTTTTTGTTTTTTTCCTTATATGCATCTTGCAGGTTTTCTGTTCTGAATGCTTATTGCTTTTACAATAGAAATGAAATTCATGAAAAATGAATTCATGAAAAAATGACTTTTCTCCTCAGTTCTCCCATTCCTTGTTGCTTCTAAAGACAAGGCGAGTGGTCCTTCATGATGACAAGAAATTGATGATGGTGATAATAGCCAACATTTAATGAGCTTTTTGTATGCTAAAACATTAATAAGCATGATTTCATTAACCCATCACAGCCAGGACCACCATAGACAGCCTTAAAGGCTGTGCACTGCACAACTCTAGAGAGTACTACTCCTATTTTGTCTACATCATGGACTTCACCAAATGAAGGGTGTTGCTTAGAGTTATACAACATGGCCACCCCGTCAACAACCTTAAAAGGTAGATATTCTAATAATTCCCATTTTGTAGAAGAGGAAATTGAGGCATAAAAATGTTAATTAACTTGCCCTGTATCACCCAGCTAGTAAGGGGAACCAGTACTGAAACCCACGCAGTCTGACTTCAGGGTTTGTTTCTTTCTTTCAGTTGCAAAAGGGAGATACAGATGACAAAGAAGACAAAGTAAAATCTGAACATCCAGACAAAGGTTACGGAGCCAACAGCGGCACTGTGGCAACATCAAAAGATCACTGACCTGAGTGGCGGGCCGTCCACATTCTAGTCCCCATTCTGTCCCCACCTACCTATATGACCTTAGGTAGTTTCCTTCCCCTCCCCCGCCATAGGTTCAGCTTCCCCATCAGTAAAATGAAGGAATTAGACAAGATGATCTTTAAGATCTCTTGCAGTTCTGAGAGTCTACAATTACAGATGGCATCCCAATATGGGCCCAGAATCATGCCCTCCCACTCAGCATGGACCGTTCTCCCTCCTGCTCGCTCAAGGCAGCGTCTCTCAAGCTGACCTACTTTGTGTGTGAAGGGAGAGAAGGGCAGAGAGGAGGGCTGAGGGTTGTGTGAATAACCAAAGTTTGTCCTGAGAGAGGCAGGCTCCTCTCCAGCCAGTGGCCATCTCACCTGCTTCTGAGGCCTCTCCCTGCTCCACAGAACACAGCAGGCTTAAAATACCTGGCAGGCGGCTGTGCTGTTTCAATGCACTGCTTTCACTTTTTCATCATGTTGGTGATTCACCAGGGTATTTTTCCTACTCTCCAAACATGCTTTGTTAAAGTCATTATTGCAGGATCTTTGGGATGTTTTATTAAACAAAAAAGCAAGGTGCAAAACAGTGTGTAGAGGGTGAGAAAAAGAACTTAAATATACATTTGGGGAGAAAGAAAAAAATGAAGAGGAGGAGTCCTGAGAGACTGGTAACCGGTTGCCTCAGGAGAGAAAGCAGGTGGCGGTGGAGGCGGGGCAGAGGTAGGAGGGAGGCTTCATGCCTTTTGAATGTGCATGTATAATTATCTAGGTAATTTTTCAAAAATCAGCAAAAGACATTGTTCTTCTATCTCAATACCATTTCATCCTGACTTTTCTTCTTCCAAGATATTCATGGCTGTATTTGCTAGGCTGCCACAGCAAAGTACCACAGACTGGGTGTCTTAAACAACAGAAATTTATTTTCCGACCCTTTTGGACAGCAGAAGTCCAAGGTCAAGGTGTGTCTGCAGGGTTGGTTTCTTCTGAAGCATCTCCACTTGGCTTGCAGATGGACGCCCTTTTTCTGCGTCCTTGTGTGGTCTTCCCTCCGTGTGTCTCTGTATCCTAATTTCTTCTTAGAAGGGCACCAGTCATATTGGATGACAGCCCACCTAATGGCCTGATTTTAAATTAACTACCTCTTTAAAGATCCTATCTCCACATATGGTCACATTCTGCTGTACTGGGTGGGAGTTGGGACTGCGATAAATGCAATTTGTGGGGGAGTAATTCAGTCCCTACACCGTCCTATGCCAGCAAACTCAGTCCTTCAGACCAGTGTCCCTCTGAGGAACATGGACAGGTTCTTATATCCATTCAATTTCAATTGAGCATTTCTTGTGAGGGAAACACTGTTTCAGGGTTGGGGGGAATATCAAACTGAGTTAGATTTGCTTCTGGCAAATAGGGAGATGAGAAAGAGAGCTAGATTCTGACTCTACCTCATTCTGGCTGAGTCAGGTTGGACAAGATCTTTAGCCACCAGTGTTGCCATGTGTAAATTGCAGGTCCTAATACATTACTCAAAATATTGTTGAGAGGACTGAAGGAGAAAAGCATGTTAAATTCCTGGTCTTTAGTAAATATTCAGTATGTAGTGTTTATTATTCATCTCATCTCCCACCTGGACTGGGGGCTCAGGGAGCAGGACACACAGTTTTTGATCTCATGGTTCTGGAGTGTAGCAATGAACAACGGGGCACTGTCTGGGAAGTTTTGCTGAAGCAATAGCCCAGACTGATCTTGTGAGTCCCTATGACCATATCGCAGAGGGACTTTGAGAAATATCTGAGGGGCAACCTTTAAAAGCAGTCTATAAAAAAGACAGAGTATTAATGTTAATATGACCTTCATGGGAACCACAGGCTGATGAAGCCCAAGGATGTCTGAGCTATATTTGGAACATCTGTCTTTCGTGCCACACAGATCTCCCCAGTACAATGGGAAGCACATCAGATTTATACTGGCATTTGCTGTTTTGACCTGCCAGTCACTGATTCCCCCTTCTCTGGTAACAGAATTCCACTTTTCCTTTGGGGATACACCCTCATTCATTTT
>ML107475.1:12505-36449 GCA_003697995.1 Taxidea taxus jeffersonii | reverse complement strand
TTCTCTGACTTTCCCCTCTCATGCTCTCTCTCTCAAATAAATAAATGAAATCTTAAAAAAGGAGAGAGAGAAAGTGGACACGAAGTTTAGCAGTCAGATAGGAAATCAAATACAAGCATGAATTCTGGGTGGGGGGTGGCGGGTGGGGACTAGGGTTTAAGAAGAGCAGCACTTCAGGACCAGGCGACTTTGAGCTGGTGTCCACAAGAAAAGAGAAATAAATGCATGCTTATCATTGGAGGGCATTATAAGGAGTAGATCACTGACTGAGTCAGTGTGAGAATCTACCAGAAGTAAATTTCTTTCATTTTTTCTGGCTCTTTGTACCAGGTGAAGTTCAGGTAGTAGATAATTTAAGTGCATATGTTATGTACCATTAATCCTTTAAAGAGTTTAAGGGAGGGACACCTGGGTGGCTCAGTTGGTTAAGCAGCTGCCTTCGGCTCAGGTCATGATCCCAGTGTCCTGGGATCGAGTCCCACATCGGGCTCCTTGCTCAGCAGGGAGCCTGCTTCTTCCTCTGCCTCTGCCTGCCACTCTGTCTGCCTGTGCTCGCTCTCTCTCTCTCTAACAAATAAATAAATAAAATCTTAAAAAAAAAAAAAGAGTTTAAGGGAGGGGCTGAGATCTTTTTTCATTTGCATATTTTGTTAATTAATTGGGGACATCGTTTCTGGGGCTCATTCATGCACTTTCACATTGGGTGCTTAGTAAAGTCTTCATGTCACGTAAAGTGTCTGCTCACAAATTTAAACGTTCTTTTTCCCTGTTCCCCAAATCTGGACACCCCCAGAAGCTGGACATCCCCCAAATATGGGGTGCGTGTGTGTGTATTTGCACATGTGTGTGTGTTTGTGAGTGCGTTGGAGTACGGAAGAAAAAGACATAAAGGAAGGTGATCGTATCACATATAAACTATTGGAAAATTGATCTTAAATTTCCTTGAAATTCTAGGGAGCTGCTTCCAATAACTAGAAAGTTATTTTCATCTTAGTAAAAAAATAGCAAAATGAAATATAATGATCCCTACAATTGTGCTGTTATGTGCAGTCTGAGTTGGTCAGGTCCCAGACATAACTGAGTTATCAATTTCTTGATAATTTGATAAAGATAATTTTAGAAACCTCAGGTTTTGATCTCAAAAAATTTGTAAATGTTAGAATAGTTGGCCTTCCTTACGCCCCACCTCTAATTTGACTAACGGAAGACATAATCTGAACAACTTGTAAGCAAAGTTTTGAGATATAAACACAGAGGCCCTGCTTGCCCTGGCCTGCTCCTCCCACTTTCTAATTCCAGAGAGATATTATGAATTCATATGGCAGACCTGTTTCAATCAGCACATTGCAAAAAAAGGAAAATATTCAGATCAGCAAAGAGTGTTTTTAATTTAGCCTGATGAGCTGTATTTCAAACAGCCATGTAGATAGGAGGCTTAAGCGGCATTTGCTTACACACACAGGCACACAAACCTCCCCGTTTGAAGCCTACTCTTGTAATCACAAGATTGCAGGATTGAACTTCTTGGGAGACATGCCATCTGAGAACCCACAACTTCACAGAGAAGTTTAATTACTACATTGCCCCATGGAGCTTACCCTCAACTCTGATGAGCAGATTTCATGTTAACCTTCTAAACAAAATGTCTAAACTCACTGCTCGGGATAAAACATGGCTGTACATTTTCACCAGCAATCAGTCCCAACACGAAGAATCTCCAAAGAAAACAATCACTTGTAAGCTGATGTGGTCATGTCAAATACCACATCCCAGGCAAAGAGAGCCCATATAAGTTTTCTTCCTCATGTGAAGGTCTAGTTCACTCACCTGAACAAACTGGCCTCTGATACACATTACATCATGAGTATGAGATCAGAGTTTTCTTCTGTAGATAATACTTAATGCAGAAACATAGGAAGCCCGTGTTTCTCTCAAGAGCTGGAGTTACAATTATTTTAAAAGGTGCATAACTATTGGAGTGCAAACTTTTAAAGCATGGGTTCCAGATTATGAAGGGTTCCACATCGGACAAATCATTCCACATGAAGATGCCTGACAGTTGTTCTAAGGGTCTGGATTGGTAACTCTTACCCTGGCATGTAGGTTTCTCTTAAAATCTGTAATTACCCTGGTGTCCAAGTAGGAACTGAAAGGTAATTAAAAACAATAGTTAAAGTTCACACAGGAGACCAAAGAATCCAAGGAAACTGGTGGTTCGCTATCTTTATCTTTCAGGAGCATTAGCAGATTGGAATTGTGGATTTGTCGTTTTTGGCAGATACGTTTCTTGTGTAGTGATGGAAATACTTGGCTGTGCAAAATGTGTTTTGGCCACATAGACTCAGAACCCAGGCCATCCATCAGTGGGCTAACGTCAAGACTCAGACCATCTGGCAGGTGGAGGAGAACGTGAATTCCCCAGGAGATGGAGCGGAGAGCAACCCCCGA
Organism: Taxidea taxus jeffersonii; assembly: GCA_003697995.1. Taxonomy (NCBI): domain Eukaryota; kingdom Metazoa; phylum Chordata; class Mammalia; order Carnivora; family Mustelidae; genus Taxidea; species Taxidea taxus. Next base: position 34,001 of record ML107475.1, on the reverse strand, counting down.
ATGAGCGGGTATCTGGGGGGTGGTGACAGCAGCTGCCGGCCATTATCAGCTTCCTCACCCCAAGACATATATCTGCAAATCACAGAGTGACTCAGACCTTCTTGAATGCGTGCAGGACCCCAATTCCTTTGGAAAGTGGGAAGAGATCCACTGCAGGTCAGGTTGTGTCTTGAACCTCTCGGTGCCTACCCTCCAAGCAGGTGGGCCATTCTAACCTCTTCTGTGCTGAGCACTCGGAGGTCTCAGCAGACTTAGTGGCATGGTACCTCCCACGATGGTCAGGTCACACTGTCCTTATTTCCCTGGCAGGCGTGGTTTCTCCGTGGCCAGCCTCTTCTGAAATATAGACCAGCCCAGTGCAACAGTGGCCATGCACAGGTTGTGAGTTGGGGATGGGTAGATGATAAGTTGGCTACTCGTGACACGAATGAGCACAAATTTTCCTCTATGGGTTGTGCTTGATGTAAACAGCAAATTTTCCAAGTTGTTCTTTGTGTCTGCCCATCCTAACTCAAAGAGACTAAGACTCTTGTCTTGTCTGTACATACACAGGCAAATATCCTCCCTTGGAGGGGTAACCAGGCCAGACACAGCATTTTAGGAAGCCTGACAAGTTTGCTGTGACATGAGGCTACAATGATGGTATTATAGCAAACAGGGATACAAAGGCATTCCTCGTTTGAACTTCACCTTGAACACCTGACACTGGGTCCTCTGTCTTCCTCTTGACCACCATTCAAACTATACAAACCAGAAGGTGAGCAACCAGCAGATCCATCTTGCAGCAACAGCCTTTTGGTAGTTAGGTGAGACAATAGCTAAAATATCTTCCCACTCTCTTGGACCCGCAGGCTTTCCTCATGCCTAAAGCACGCTTTGCCTTCCATGTACAACCTGGTACTGTGGGGGACCTGATAGAATTTTCCAGATATTTTGGCTCATTGTAAATTCCTTTCACCAGGTGCTTTCCCTGCGTCAAGGATATTTGTTTTTGAACTGCCTCACTGGTGATCCAAGATGGCAGATTGGTATTTTCACGTTTCGTGGGTGTGTACTTCTCCATGGTGATCTGTACCCGTCCTCGCACCTCGTCATCAAAGCACAAGAGAGTAAGGATCCTTCACTTTTCCTTTGAGATTGAGGCCCCTCTGGCGTTCTGGGGGCTGGAGTCGGAGGGGGTATTCCTATTAATAGATGAAAGATGAATTTAACAGAAAGACTATTTAAAGATAAGCTCTTGCAGCGTGCACATCAAGCTGGCACTTGAGTTCCCGGTTTTGGACTGTCTGGGATGAGGAGGAATGCTGGAGCCCCAGCTGCTTCTCATTTGGCTCCCCGTGAACAACGCCCCCCCTCTCGCCCCCTTTATACGTGTCACATGGTTCCGCAGCTGAACGGGTTTTTCTCTAACTTGGCTGTTTCACATGCAAAATATTTTGAGTCAGATACACATTAGCTCAGAGGACCTTAATTTTAATCTCCTAAACTGAGATTTTTTAAAAGGGCTTGTTTTCTTTCTTTTTTTTAATTAAAATAGGGAGGGGCTGCCTGTGGGGCAAAGGGGGTCAGAATGTTTCGTGTCAGCTTCATACCAAGATCTTCACTGTGATGGTTTCATGATTTTTCTCTCTGATGATGTTTTAGGGTCTAGGTGGTTTTATGTGTAAGAAACAAGAACCTAGACTATTTCTGAAAGATTACACTGGAAAGAAAGAAGAAAAGCATGTTCCTTTGTAAAACCCAAGCCCAGTGATCTTAGGCTGATTTTTTTTCCACCTGGTTTCTCAGTCTTTTATTAAGAATATAAATATTTAATTAAAATCCGTTATGTGCATATTTGAATTAATGTACAGAGTTCCGTGTGCAGACTTGGGTATTTTGAGTGGGAGAACCAATGGTCTAGCTTTTGAGATATGCTTAGATTAATGAAAAGGAAGAAACTGAGGAAAACAAGATTCATTAATGACTTCTTATACTACCTCTTGATTTCTGTTCCTCTAGACACACAGGCTGAGTCTCTTTACCCTGGATTGGCTCTTCTAGAAATAAGCTCCCTCAGGATCACAGATCCGTGATCCATTTTGACAGGAAATACAGGGAGGAGACATATTCTCGGGGAGGAATCCGTGGAGACATATTCAAAATGTCTGCCTTAGGGCTGTCCTCAAATCTTCAGGAGCCATCCTTCTCTTTCATAGCCTAATAACTTGGATCAGTACCCAGTCAATTCCTCTGTGCCCCTTCCCATTACTTTCATAGATTTCCCAAAACGATTTGTTTCCCAGTTTATCTCTTTCTCTGAATTCCTATGCCTCTGGGACAAGCTACCCCCTTTTATATTCTCTCAGGCCATTTATTCTAGACAGCCTGAGGACTACCTTGCTGCACAGAGCTTGGGGACACTGCGCACTTCGGAATCTACGGGGATGACATCTCCCAGAGCACATCTAGGAGTCAGTGGTGTTCCTGGCACTGGGCAATGCAGCAGCTGCAAAGCTCAACCCCCCCCCCTTTTTTTACTTGCAAATGTACTATTAATGCAAGGTAGAAGTCTATGGAAAATGTTCTAATAGAGAGTAATTACGTCACAGGGCAGCAACGCTTTTAGACCCTTTAGGCTAGGTGAGGGGAGGAAGAAGGGTTCTACTCTCATAGCTGAATAGAACCAGACCATGAGGGTATTTTACTGGGGGGAAAATATTCTTGAAAAAAATTCTGCCTTCCTCCTAAGCCTTTGCCTCAAAATGCTAAAATGACAGGTATTTTTATTGCCTTGCCAAATGGCTTGAAGCGAAAGGAGGGGAGCCTGAGCTGAGACCACAGGCATGATTTAGGACTATGGCAGAGCCCCAAGCTGAAATCCCTGGATTCATCCCCTGCTTGCCACTTCACATTATAAATTCAGCCTTCTGCAGACTGAGAGCGACGGGGAAATGCAGCTTTCAGAAACAAGTTTCTCTTATCTGTCCAGTGACAGCCAGTTGTTTACTCTATTGATTTAAAAATCTCCCTCCTGCCCTAGGTCTTTCTTACATTGCCAATTAGCTGGTTCCTAACGTCCCGTCACCAACATTAAGATCTCCCGATTAGGGATTTATAACCACAATCTTATTTTTTAAACTTCTTGTGATGCAGAAGTTTTCCCCTACTGGGTTGTTCTTGTCTTGAACATGAATATATTCAATTGAGGGAAAAGCAAATAATTTTTATTTTATAACTGGTATAGGAGAGCTTAATGCAATCTAAATCTAAGTTATTTTTAAAATCTAAGTCTTCAATTATTCTTTATCCTTAAAATAGCTACATTGTTGAATATTAAAACTATTGCTATGCCTATAAATTTCCTTTATGTTGTGCAAACCTATGTAAGTTGAACAAAGACCTTCACCTATGGAAAAATTAGAAAATTCTGTGTTTAGATGTAACTATATCCAAAATAGCTAAGTAAGTAGCCAGGAAAATCTCTCCTTGTTAATGGAACATCAGTCATCTATTTCAAACTACCTTAAAAAAGGACCTAATGGAGCTAGAAGGATTAACCAGTGAATAATCAATTGACTTTAAGGATATATTTGGAGGAAATACTACAGTCTACGAAGTGAATTTTTACTTATATTTAAGAAATACAAACAGATCAACTTTTTCCAAAGAACCTTAGATTGAATTTTCTTCCCTAGGATCCTGATCAAAAATCACTTCTGTGATTTTTTTTTATGCACATACTGCATTTTCAGGTGCTGCTTGGAAAATAAGATTGAAATCCTACAAAGAGTCTACAGATCCTCCTTGGCTTGTGATGGGGTCACATCCCAATAAACGCATCATAAATTGAAAATACCGTGAGTCGAATATGCATTTAATACCTTCGATTGTAGCTTAGTGTAGCCTCCCAGAAATGTGCCCAAAACACTTACAGTAGCCTACAGCTGGATAAAATGTCTCACACAAAGCATATTTTATCATCAACTGCTGAATATTTTGTGAGGTTGATTGAATACTATACTGAAAGTGAAAAGCAGAGTGATTACATGGTGATGGAATGGCTCTAGGTGTGTTGGCTGTCTCCCTTCGTGGTCAAGTGGCTGACCGGGAGTGGTGGCTGCCCAACACAACAGGATATCATGCTGTACATCGCTAGCCCAGGGAAAGAGCAAAACTCAAACTACCATTTCTACTGAATGCATATTGCTCTTGCACCATAAGATAGAAAAGTTGTGAAGTCAAACCACAGTATGTCTGAGGCCATCTGCATACTGTTTAAGGAAAAAAACCATCACGATATGAAACAAGGAATCTGAAGGTATCAAAGATATGGGACTGAATTGAAAAGACAAAAAACAAAAGCCATTGCTGCATGTTTTATTCATTTGGAACAAGGCTGTCTTCTTCACCCCAGTTTGACTCCACATGTGGTGGGTATTTTTTTGCGTTGGTTGATTTGTTTGTTTGTTTCAAGCTCCCTTGCTGAACACAATGTGGTAGGCATTTACATGAGGTTCAACAGAAGCAGGTAGCACACCTAGAAACTCAGGTGCCTTCTTAAAGACGAGAGCCGGTTAGCCCTGGTGGAGGTGAGAGGTAAGTGTGAGAAAAGTCATTAGTAAAATCCACACATTTGAAACAACACGATCTTTCACTGCCTCTCTCGTGCAATGTCAAGAGGCTGCCTTATGTAGGGGAACATTCCCTGGCAGAGTTCTCTTCGCCTGCTGTGGGGTTAGGAGCGTCGTGACTGCTAAGTTATGGTTGTGGCTCTGTTAAGATATTCTATGAAGTTTCCTGTCAAAATGGCACAGGCAGAGAGCCAGGCTAGGTCCGTGTGGTAGGGAGCTGCCTCTTGATGTACTTTAAGGACTTTCTGAAAGCAACTCTGTCACTGAATACTACTGAATACCTCCCCCAGTGGAAGTGCCTGCATGCCTCACCGTAATAGGCATTTCTTTTGCACAAAGGGTATTCTATCCAGATTTACGAGGAGCTTGTTACCTGCACACATAATCCAAGAAATGGACCCACTAGCAGCCTTCCCTTAAATAACTTTATCAGTGGGATGCCTGGGTGGCTCAGTGGGTTAAAGCCTCTGTCTTCGGCTCAGGTCATGATCTCAGGGTCCTGGGATTGAGCCCCATATCTGGCTCTCTGCTCCTGAGGGAGCCTGCTTCCCCTTCTCTCTCTGCCTGCCTCCCTGCCTACTTGTGATCTCTGTCAAATAAATAAATAAAATCTTTAAAAAAATAACTTTATCAGCTTTACTCCAGATCCCATGAGGACCCAGATGGAGTGGGACATAAGACAAGTAGGTTTTGGTGGCATGTGTTGATTGGAGACAGAAGAGCCTGGGATGTGGTAGACAGTCCAGATCTAAACATAAATTGTGGTCCTGGGCAGTGCAGCCCAGGGTCAACATGGTAGATTTCCAGAGGGAAGGGAAGTGAGGGGCTATTTTGAGAGAGAAGACAGTTGAAAAGTGAAATGAGGTGGTCGACCTAAGCTTTGCCTACTCCACAATTTTGCAGTCAAGTCCTCCCTTGAGGGAGGAAGGGACCCTGCCTGGATGGCAGCCACTTATGACCCACTGATGATTGCCATTGGAAAACAAAAGGACAGCCTGGAAGTCTGGTTGACCTGCGCCCCAAACGCCATTCCACATTTCAGTGTTGGACAGGAAGCTGCCATTGGGAGTTCGTCTTCCTTGTTAGCAAAGAGGCAAGGTTTGCTGTTTTTACTGGCCGGTGTTCATTGGCCAAATAACAGGCTACCATTGGAGATTTTACTAGAAAATCATCTCATGTTATTTTCTTACTTTGGGTAGAACTGAAGAAAAGAAAATAAGTGAATGTGGGCCCTACTGCCTCCCCAGGGTCCCAGGCCAGGCACCAGCACATCCTGAGCCACTCAGGTTATCTGAGAACAAGCCATACACATCCGTCAGCACATTTTACCTCCCAGCTTCAGGCATAAGAATGCCAGCACAAAGAAAATTAAGCCAGGTGATAAACCACCCCAAGAAGGGATTACTTTTTCAACTTCTCCTGCCTGGAGAAGTTAGAAGAAAATATTACAGGTAATTGACTCAGGCTTCATTTACCTGAAGTGTCATAAACCAACCCCCCCACCAAAAAAAAAAAAAAAAAAAAAGGCTGATATTGCCTGCAGGCCTAAAAATGACAGAAAAGCCAAAGGAAAGAAAGGTCTAAACTGTTTTTAAAGCTCCAGAAGTTTCCTTGGAAAGGAATTCTAGGCGGAGGGTAAAATAAATGGATGCTGTCCACCAGGCTGATTAAAGAGTAGCAACTATATTGTCAGGGCTGCCTGGGCTCAAACAGCCCCACGGAATCCAGAATTAGAGATGCTCGTAAGCCTCTTGATAGAGACAAATGGACAACAGACATCTGCCTGAAGGTAAAGAGCTATTTCACTAACTGTCTTGGGTGGTAATTGACAGAAGCCGACAACAAAAATGGCAGACGTGTAGGTCAGGAGGTCAGTCATCTGCCAACATCTGTAACCCAAGGAAGGCAGCTATGCATGTGTGGTTGTGGGTGTAGACCTCACCCATCCTGGGCCAGATCATTTATATTCATGTTTCTCTTCATGTCACTCTTCAAACCATGCCTCACTGCTGCCTGTTTTGTGAGACCCAGTGTATGTGCACATAAAAGGGTGTGTGCAAGATGAAGATTTTAAATGACTCTTGTTCTGATCACTAGCTCATAGTTCATGAGTAGGAAACTGTTGTAACAATAATAAACATGAATAATAATAAAACAATAAATAAACAATAATACAATAGTAAAAAATAAAATAAAAACCAAAAACAATACATAAATAAGAAAACAAAAAATTTTTAAAATGATAAATAAAATAAAAAATAATAAAACAATAAAATCATAATCTTAAAAAGGGGAAGAGTATAAGAATACATTGAAGGATGTTTGTTTTATCACTAGATCTAATAGTAAAGCCAAAGCAAGCAAAAAAACTATATAGACTAAATGTCCATTGATACACTAAAATATTAGGTACTGCATAAAATGAGGTGGACCTATATATTCTACATGAAAAGATGTCCATAAGATGCTTTTAATATTTTATTTATTTATTTTTCAGAGAGGAGAGACAGAGAGAGCACACAAGCAGGCAGAGAGGCAGGCAGAGGCGGAGAGAGAAGCGGGCTCCCCGCCTAGCAAGGAGCCCACGCGGGACTCAATCCCAGGACTCTGGGATCAGGACCCGAGCCGAAGGCAGCGGCTTAACCCACTGAGCCACCCAGGTGTCCCAAGATGCTTTTAATTGTTAAAAAATTAGGTAGGGAAACAAGATGCCAATTTTGATTCGATTTCATGTTAAAAGGAAACAAGGTATTTTTGGATACACAGAAGGAGAAGGATCTGGAAGAGTACACTCAAGCACACACTTGAAGAGTAGGTTTGAAAAGTAGGGTTTGGGGACGCCTGGGTGGCTCAGTTGGTTAAGCTGCTGCCTTCGGCTCAGGTCATGATCCCAGCATCCTGGGATCGAGTCCCACATCGGGCTCCTTGCTCAGCAGGGAGCCTGCTTCTCCCTCTGCCTCTGCCTGCCACTCTGTCTGCCTGTGCTCACTCCTGCTCTCTCTCTGACAAATAAATAAATAAAATCTTAAAAAAAAAAAAAAAAAGAAAAGTAAGGTTTGGATTTTCATTTTCTAATGAATTGACTTCTTTAGTACTTGCATATTTTTTAAATGAGCAGATAGTAGTTGGTTGATATTTTTAATAGTCCAGTTTTTTTCTTTAAGAAGAGGAAATGGTGATGCAGAAAAGCAATATGGAAAGAGCCAGGAGATACATTTCAAAAATGTGCACTTTTGCCTGCAGAGTACCTTGTATGCCAAGAATAGCCCATTTCATTGTGATGATTTAGTCTGTGTTCAATTCCAGTGGGTAAGTTAAGATTGATAGTCTCTTTAGAATTTCAGAGTGCGTGTGTGTAATTTATGCTAACACATTGAGAGAAGGAAGGAGAAATTATGTAATCATTTCCACTTTTCCTCTTTCCTCCTCTACTTTGGGAGGCCTGTGTTACTTTTTTGCTTTCTTTCTATCTCTTTTTTACAGTTTTTATTTGCTCTTGAACATAATCTACTAGTTATAAGTCTTTCGATGACAAGTGACAAAAACCCAGCTAAACCAGCTTATGCTGAAAAGGAAAGCAGACTGGGAATTTGGGGATCATGTGGATAAGAAATCCAGGGACTTACATTTTTTTCATCAATGTTTTCTTTCTTTTTACCTTTCTCAGTATTACCTTTTTCTCTGTTGGCTCCATTCTCCATTAGGCTCTTGTCATGGGGAAAGCAGAAATGGCCAACATGTCTTCCTTAGACTCCTGTCACTCCAAGAGCTAACAACCCAGCAAAGCAAGAGAGAATGCCCCTCTCTCAGTCACTCAACCAATCCCCCCTCCCTGTGCAATCTCTAGGGCCACTAGAGTGAGAGACTCTGACGGGCTAGTGTTGGTCATGTGCCCATCCTGATGGTGAGGGAGGCAGGTCAGAGGATAAACAAATCTGTCAACTGAGGAAGGCTGACTTCCCTCTTTTCTTCCCCAGAAGAAAAAGATAATAGCTCTTACCAGAAGGGAGAAGGTCTGCTAAGTAGGCAAAAACTACGGATATACACTAAACATGGGATTTTAAAACGTCTCACGTTCCATATGAAGAAGTAACAGAGCCTCTCTCATCTTGATCTTCATGAATTCTTGGAACTTTTCCCTCCTTAGGCTTCTGTAAGTTCTTTACAACCCTCTCACTGGATTGGAAGACATGATTGCCTGTGATTCTCTTCCCTGTGTATCCTATTTTGAGCAAAACGCTCTTTCTCTGTCTTGCCCAACTGTCCTGTCACTTGCCTTCTAGTGATTTATCTCAAAAGGAGACTCCACTAAAATGAAAAATTCTGATTTTTAAGATTTCCTATTTGATTATGGGAGAAGAAAATACTTTGTCTCAGAAAGGCATTTTAAAAGTCTTGAGCTGGTGAGTTTTGCATAAAAATAACTTATGTTCTTTTCCCTGAGCCAGCAGTCCTTTAAAAAAAAGCAGGTGTTCCAGATACTAGAACTGACAAACAGCTTTATAACTAACACAAGGAAGAGCAGAGGACAGTGAACTTGTCTGCCAAGTGTTAAAGCCAAGGGCAAAATATTCCAAAATGGATTTTTCTAGAAACATTTGAAAACAGGGGAAGCCAGAGGATTAGTAAAACAGTGAATGTACAGTCTGGTCACTTTGAAGATTGACATATTAGCTAGTCTGCTAATGGTGTGCATTTACACAGATCTTTTCCAGGGAGATTTTTTTCTCCAGCCAACTGTGAAGATATGAAAGGTTTTTCCTCTGTCCTCTGCTCATGCTAAGCATCATCAACATCTGTTGCATAGTCTACATGGAGTGGGGCTGTTGCCATGAAATTTTCAGAATATCACAGGATGCCTTAGCTCACTGACTGCAAAGGCTTATTTTCTGCTTGCTTAGTTGTTGCTTTGGAGGGAGGGAAAAGGAGGTGGGCTACAGGTTGGAGAATCATGCATGCTCCTTTGTTTAAAAAAAAAAAAAAGTGGAAGTGGAGCACCTGGGTGACTGAGTCGGGTAAGCATCTGCCTTCAGCTCAGGTCATGATCCCAGGGTCTTGGGATCCCATCCCAAATTAGGCTCCCTCCTTAGCAGGGAGCCTGCTTCTCCCTCTGCCCCTCCCCCTGCTCATTCTCTCTCTTTCCCTCTCTCTCAAGTAAACAAATAGTTTTGAAAAAAAAAACAACAACGAAAAAACAGAACAATCTGAAGGACCCTCAGTCACTGGGCACAAGGATAAAATAGTGTTTGATTTTATTTTGTTTTGTTTTGTTTTCCACTCATGGTTTCCTTCTTTGGAAGCATCGTCAGAGCAACTCAGTAATTTCCTCCAACGCTTACTGTTGAGTTTTCTACCACGCATCTGTTTTTCCAATGCCGTGTAACTGTCACACCCACCTGTTACCTTCCACCTAAACCTAAAGCTGGCTAGCCACCTGTTTTCCCTCCAACAACACTGCCATCCATTTTGACAGAATGCTTTCAGATGGATGCTTAGGGAGCAGGTATGGTGAGGTCCGTTCTTCAGAACAGAGCTGTCCAAGAGCAATACAGTGTAAGCGGAATCTGTGAGTTGAGTTGAAGTATGGGGATTAGAAAAGATCAATGGTGAAATTAAATTTCAGTATTTTGTTTAATCCAATTTACTGTATACATATACATATATATATAAATAATCCAATTTAATCCAATGTACCCAAACATTATACAGTTATTAGTGGGATGTTTTTCCATTCTCTTTTCTGTACTGAGACCATGAAATCTGATGTGTATGTTATATTTACAGCATGCCTCAATTTGGACTAGCCTTAGCTCAAGCACTTATAACTACCTCTGGCTAGTGCTTACTGTGTTGAACAACAATGTGGCCCTAGAGGGACCCTACAGGCTATGCTTGAAGTATTTGCTGTCGACTTGTTATGCTTTTTATATAATAGTACCTAGTTCTGGGGAGTTCAGGATGCTGTGGACAATAGAATTGTGTTTTTTTCAAAAATATTCATTTCCTCCATTCTGAATCAAGATTCCAAGTTCTTTTTCCCCTAGTCAGTCTAGCTTAGTAAAGCCATTGCCAAGGTCATGACAGATGTGAGAAAAATGTGGAAAGTTCGAGCTGAGGAAAAGCACTTCAAATTTCAAAGTCACAATTCTTAAATTCCACATTAGATATCAAACATTTTTTGATGTATGTCCCTCATTATTTATGATCCTCATAGACCTTTTCATCCCATGTGTGATTTCCTGCTACCCGACTTGCTCTGGAAAGTGCTTTGTGTTCCAGTCTCAATCGTCCAAGGTTTTGGAACAATTCATCGTCTTTCCACCTCGACTACACATGTTCAGTAATGATGATTGATCTCTACACTACAGGGGATGCTGAGAACTTTCTACTTCCTCTGAAGACTCACTGCCTGGGGATGAGCCATGCAGTGATACTGTTCTCACAGATGCTTGGCAAGCACTTTTAATGGGTCAGCATGTCCACTTGTGTTTCCTGAACATACAGTTCATGGTGTTGTTGACTGTTTCTGTATGCATGTGGTGTTAGTCCAAGAGGTGGATTGATAGGACCCTTCTTAAATCACTTAATTATTTGAGAACTACTCTGAATGTTCTTTGGGCTTCTTAGTGGTTGGTGGATGCGAGCCCTGCAGTCCCAGCTGGTTCCTCGGCCTGGGACTCTCCTCTCACTGTTCACAGGGTTGGCTTCTCATTCTTCAAATCTCAGAGGTCTTCTCTGACCACCCAGTGTTATATTAGATCCTTTTTTTTTTTTTTTTTAAGATTTTTATGGGGCACCTGGGTGGTTCAGTGGGTTAAGCCTCTGCCTTTGGCTCAGGTCATGATCTCAGGGTCCTGGGATCGAGCCCCAAATCGGGCTCTCTGTTCGGCAGGGAGCCTGCTTCCCCCTCTCTCTCTGCCTGCCTCTCTGCCTGCTTGTGCCCTCTCTCTCTCTCTGTCAAGTAAATAAAATCTTTTTTTTTAAAGATTTTATTTACTTGACTGAGTAATCTTTTAAAAAAAAAAAGATTTTATTTATTTATTTGAGAGAGAGCATGAGGGGAGAAGGGGCAGAGGGAGAAGCAGACTCCCCATAGAGCAAGGAGCCTGATACAGGACTTGATCCTGGGACACTGAGATCATGACCTGCGCCGAAGGCAGATGCTTAACCAACTGAGACATCCAGGCACCCCTAGATCTTTTATTTATTTATTTATTTATTGCCACAATAGTCTGTTTTCTGCCTTCATAGCTCTTAGCAATGCTGAAATTGCTAAGTTTATTGATAGTTTATTGACTATCTATAAGGGCAATCTGGTGTGTTGATTCTATCCACCCCAGTATAGCCTAAACTACTAACACAATGCCCAGTGCACAGCAGGTGCTCAAAAATATTACTTTGCTGGATAAATGCATAACAAGTTACTTTGTGTTTTTCCAAGAACTGTTTCTATCACATTAATGGTAAGCCCATCCAAATCATACTGTCATCCCTAGAGTTAGAGATACTGACAATGCTTCTCTGACTAAAGCTGTTTCATTTTTCCCAAAACACTTCCTCTTCATCTGTTCCTGCATTGTGCATCAAACCACCAGGGGAAGTCTGGGGAAAAATGTTAAATGTCATTTAGAATCCAGAGTTAAACACCACATTAGGATCCACACTTCTACAAATCTTCGATTGCCAGAGCACCAATGATGACACTTGAACCCAAGCTGGAAGGTTTCCCACAGTTCATGTCATCTCAGTGATTATAATAATCACTTATTATATATTATAGATATATATTATTATATTATTATACATATTAATATGTAACATAGTAATATGTATATATTATAGATATACAATATATAGTATATATATGTATATATTATAGATATACAATTATTATAATAATCTCAGTGATTATAATAAAAGTAAGGTCATGGATAACCATACACATACTGCAGGGGAATCCAAGACATACTTCTCTTCTGGGTTAAGGAGCAAAGAACCCCAGTGCTATTTAATGCCAGGACACAGGTAGAGAAATAGTGAACCTCACAGCCAGCTGGCAAAGCCCTGGGCTTTAGAATCCACATTGCCAGGGAATTCACGTGGGTGCTGTCGGTTTCCTAGAGTTCATTCTTTGGACAAATACTTATTCATATTCTTAGTGTGTTCAACTTTAAGTGCTCTTCAAATATTGACTTAATCAATTATCATAACAATCTGGTGAAATAGGCACTATTAGCATCCCATTTTGTAGTCGTGGAAACTAGGACCTAGGCACATTAACCAGCTCTGAGGATGGTATGAGACGAATCTGAGATTTAAACCTGAAGAGTCTAACACCCAGAGCAGTGTGCTTACCCTCTACACTATAGGGTTGCTCTGAACTTTAAACTGAAAAGCATTTAGTCTATCCACAATTACATCTTTCTTTCTCTATTCTTCCCATAAGCCACCTTTAAAACATTTCCCATAGTGCTCGCTTCGGCAGCACATATACTAAAACATTTCCCATAATTTACAAGGAACATTTTTCATTGGCCATCAGTTGTCCTCATCTAGTTCAATATGAATTTAGCTTTTCTCTCCTTATTTTCTTCTAAAAAGGACCATATGCCCCCAAGCTGAGGACTTGGGAACCGGAAGCTATAAATTTAGAGGAAAAGAAGTAAAACTCACAAGAGTGTCATATCTAAGAAGACTAAAAACCTTACTTCGTTTTTCAGTTTTTCTTCCCAAAAGCTGTTGGGACATAGGATTTATTCTGGTTTGGAACAGAGGGTATTATAATTACTTATGGCATTCCATTAATTGATGCCTTTCTAATACAACTTAGAGGTGACCAGTTCTAATGTCTTTGCATGGCTTATCTGAGGGGAAGAAGTTTTTGTTCTGTTAACCTACCAGAAACTACTTAGAGATAAAGCCAAAAAATAGTCCATTATAGCTTTAGTCTCCATGATATCTAAATCCCTTTGTTGCCCTTCAGAGGGATAAGCATCAACTGTAGACCTATCCAGTTGTCTCCAAATGCATGAGTTTGGTCTCAAGGTAGAATAAGTAAGAAAAAAGGTGAATTCCTTATAAAGACAACAGAAACTTTGAATCCAAGCAAATATATAGAGCAGTAACATTCACAGCACAGTTTAGGTGCTATAGTGAAATGATTATCAAAATGAGGAAGAGAGACTGCGTTACTGCCCAAAGGACCAATCGTAATTAAATGCACAGTGTGGTCACAGTTGGTAAGTAATCAGTGGAACGTGTTTTCGTCGGGCTCCTATTCTGCATCTGGGACAGGTCCCCGGGAACATGGCGCGGTGTTCGGAAGTTGACCTGCATTGCTCTTCAGATCATTTAACCACGCTTGCTGACCTGCATTCCTTTTTATTACTATCTAATTAAATTCATTTCAAATACCAGAACCTCCAGTTCAAGATTTAATCGGTGTTTACAAACAAGTGTGAAATCTCTTAGTGTCCACATGTGTCCTTGAGGATGAAGACTGCACGTTTACGGAATTTCGAAAGACCTCCTGGTCATGGTGCTTCATTCTTCTTTTTTTTTAAAGATTTTATTTATTTATTTGATAGACAGAGATCACAAGTAGGCAGAGAGACCAGCAGAGAGAGAGAGAGAGAGAGGAGGAAGCAGGCTCCCTGCTGAGCAGAGAGCCCAATGCAGGGCTCTATCCCAGGACCCTGGGATCATAACCTGAGCTGAAGGCAGAAGCTTTAACCCACTGAGCCACTCAGGCGCCCCATGGTGTTTCATTCTTAAATGAATGACCCCCTCTCTTTCCTCTCCCTCTCACCTCCTCTTCCCTCCTCCTCCCTTTCTTAAGAAGTCTTTAATCTATTCCAATTATTGAAAGCACCCATCCTGTGCCCCTGTCTTAGAAACTATTTCTCTCTCCTCTTGGTCCATGTTGGAAAGTAGCATGACCCAGTAGGCAAATTACTAATGTGGAAACTCTGGAAATAGATTAATCCCGTGGTAGAGCATAGAAAATCGGACTGAGTACTTAATAACTAAGATATTGTTATGTACATGTGTCATATTATGAAAGCAAGTATGCTGACCGATTGGCAACTTACAGCATTTTCATTTATTCAGTTGGATACTGTAGGAGGGCTATTCAAGTCACCAACAGAAAAAAGAAACCTATCGAAAAGTTGAATAATGAGACGTGTGCAATTTGAAGGATTTAAAACACTGCTCAGTTATTGTTGTAGAGCACTAGGAATTTCCTTTGCAGACAAAAATGTTGGATGTAAAAGTTTGCTTAAAAATAACCATCTTGGGGTGCCTGGGTGGCTCAGTGGGTTAAAGCCTCTGCTTTCGGCTCAGGTCATGATCCCAGGGTCCTGGGATCGAGCTCTGCATCGAGTTCTCCGCTCAGTGGGGAGCCTGTTTCCTCCTCTCTCTCTCTCTCTCTCTCTGCCTGCCTCTCTGCCTACTTGTGATCTCTGTCAAATAAATAAACAAAATCTTAAAAAAAAATAACCATTTTATGGTAAATAACAGGTCCTTGGCCTCAATTCAGGGTAGTGACTACGGTAGCTATTCATGAAGACAAAAAGGCACCAGAATCCAAAGGGGAAGAGGATAGTATCAAAGCCAAACACAGGCAAGTTAGATTGATTTTATTCAGGTTCTTATGATAGCCTGGGCACCCTAAAGCTGAGTATCAGAGTGTTTCTGCAGCAGGATTTTGTGTTAGACTTTTATAGGGAAGGAGAGACAAGTCGCAGGTGGGGTGACTTACAGTTGGGATTGTTTTGCAATCAAGGGAAGCCTAGGTCAGTTAGCTAAACAGGAAACGTTTTTTTCTGTGTCTAGCAAGTTTCAGAGGGACAAACAGTTTAATCTCAGCTATTCATTCATGAGACAAAGAAAGGGAAGTTGGAGGGTCTGTGTCTAGTCTTGTCAACACGTTCAGGCAGAAAAGGAAAAGTCTGTGCTTGGCCTTGTCATAGGTAAACAAGGGAGCCAAACACCTGTGAATCTTACGGAGTCAGGAGAGAGTGGACCATGAGTTTTATCAATCATATGGGGAAGTGACTCTTTGGGGTAAACCATTTCCCGGAACACAAAAAGGTGGGGACATCCGTTGCTGATTTCTGGGAGCACAAGGCTCAGATACATTTCACCATTGTCAATGGCAGCCTGATTCAGACTGGCGGCGTCAGTAGACAGATAAGGAGATGGGCTATAACCCAGGGGGAGTCTGCTCCTACAGATTTGAAGGCAACAAGCCACCCTGAGAGGGAAAAGGCTTTTCATAAAAAGTATAGGGGGAAAAGATGACCTGTTAATAAAAATGATGTGAAGAGGATCCTTGGGAAAAGAGACCCATCCTTTGGGCAGTTTGCTGAAGTACCACTTCTTTAAAAAATTTTTTTATTTATTTGACAGAGAGAGAGAGAGAGAGAGGGAACACAGGCAAGGGAGTGGGAGAGGGAGAAGCAGGACCCTGGGATCATGACCTGTGCTGAAGGCAGATACTTAGCAGATGAGACCCCAAGTGCCCCTTTTAAAGCAAAACTGAGGATTTATGGATGAAGCCTAGAAGAATGGGCAGAGAGTCTCTCCCAGGAGCAGGGGAAGTGGTGAGCCCAAGTCAACCTCAGGTGGAAGAAAGCACTAACCTGCAAAAATCTGGCCATTGGATTTAAGTAAGTATAGTTAAATCCAGTCATGAAACTTACATACTGCCTGCCTGAATAGAGTTTGGATCCAGAGTTCCTCTAGGTATTTCAACAGCTTTACAAAGTCACTGTGTTCTCTGCTAGTAACTCACTATGGAAGAGGAGCCCAGAGGAAAGACAGTGGCCCCAGATCAGTTGATTGAAAAAAACAAACAAACAAACAAACAAAAAACAAAACCAAAAGAAAAAAAGAACAAATAAACACCTTTGCCCTCCCCCCCCCCAGTAGAGTCCTTTTGTATTTTTCACCAGACTGCCTTAGAACCATATGTCAAGATATTCCTTTACCTGATCATATTTTTGCACACGATTTAATGGTTTCCATATAAAAATACCAACAACAAACTTCCAGTGATCTATAAGAATAGGTAAAAGCGTAGTAATGGGATTAATCAAAATCCCAGGATAATGTCACTGAATCGGGTTAACAATGCATAAACTTCCTTCTATACCAAATCTTTTATTAACACTGCTCTATTATAAGCAGCTAAGCTGCGGGACTTGAATTTCATCTCCCTTACAATTCTAACTTTATTAGAAGTCTGAGATGGAGCAAAAAGCTAACAGAGAAAAGACATCCTAAAGGGGGAAAAAGTACTGGAAAGTGAAGAAATGACCATAGAAAACTTGTCGTGTGAGGAATGGCCAATTCCTAGTCACTCTGTAGGCAGGGGAAATCACGCGGGTACAGCAGAGATGAGCACTGTCTAAAGGGCAGGTGGAAGAGGAGGGGGTGGGGAGAACCAAGTGAGTATGTCCTATAACCATCCCTTTCTCTCTGAAACTCAAAACTGTTCAACCACTGGGCTCCTCATCATTTTTTCCCAGTCAAGCTTCTTTACTGTGGTTTGGTCGATTTTTTTCAGAAAGTAAAACTTGCTATATAGCATTTACACTATGGATTCGACATCTATTCCCCTACTTAAACTCTATGGCTTTCAGGTAAAATATACAGGGAATTTTCTCCTGTTTTATCTGTGGTGAAATGTAAAATGTTCACATTTCCCCATCTTATTATTTACCAAATATTCTGGGTATGTTGTACGATGCCCGTCCTTGTTCTCTTGTTTAAGATTTTATTTATTTGACAGAGAGCGCAGAAGGGGGAGCGGCAGGCAGAGGGAGAGGGAGAAGCAGCTCCCTGACATGGGGCTGGATCCCTGGACTCCGGGATCATGACCCCAGCCGAAGGCAGGTGCTTAACCAACTGAGCCAACCAGGAGCCCCTCCTCCTTGCTCTCTGATTGGTGGAGCCACATGACTAGTCCCGCCAATGAGCTGTGAGCAGCAGTGACAGGTCTAGCTTCTAGGCTGCAGCATCTAATTCCTGGTTAAAGACCCTTCTTAGTTCTCTTTCCTTCATTTGAGTGATGAGCAATCTTGTTGTTAGCAAGCTGCTCCATTCAGCTGAGGCTTAAAATAAAAAAGACCTGAAGCAGAGGTGCAGCTGACCGGAACTTGACATCTAGTGAGAGCAAGAAATACATTTGTATTAATCTATGAAAGGTTTGAATTGTTGCATGATTGTTACCACAGAGTAACCTAACCCATCCTGACTGATACAATCACATTTATGCAAGAAGTATGGTCTGATTCTCGATATAAATACCTTGTAATTACTTACATACATTTGTACAAGCAAATGAAACAAACGTGACTCCAGGATAAAATAATAGTCTGCCCCAACCAAACTATAGTTCTCAACCAAAAATCAGGAAGGACTTCAAACAGATCTTCCCTCAATGACCCAGAGGTATGATGAGAATAAAAAAAAATCTGAGCCTTTAATACAGAGATGTTTTATTAAAGAAAAATCTACATTTAAAAAATAGGGAAAAAAAGAGAACGGTTTTCGGCTTGATCAGTGACAGTATTATAGCAGATTTATCCAGTGTTTGTCACACAATAAAGATATATTGTGGAAACTGGGTAAAAGGATAGAGGCAGATGTTTAATTGTAATAATTGAATGAACAATTAGATGTCAGCTCTTTGGCAGATGATATACAGTGAAATGGAGTTTTGTACTAATTATTCTCAGTAGCTAACTCTTGAGTATAAAAATGCACTCAGTGTTGAAGATCCAAATATGAGTAATATGAACTCCCTGGCATCTTGATGGGAACTGACAGTTGAATAGTAGGGGATAAGAAATGGACACGAGGGGTGCCTGGGTGGCTCAGTTGGTTAAACATCAGACTCTTGATTTTGGCTTAGGTCCTGATTTCTGGGTCCTGGGATGGAGCCCTGATGTGTGTGTGTGGGGAAGGGGGGGTGTTCCATTCAGTGGAGGAGTGTGCTTGTCTCCCTCTGCACACACACCGCTCTCTCTCTCTCTCAAATAAATCTCTCTCTCTCTCTCTCTCTCTCTCTCTCTTTCTCTTTTAAAGAAATGGGTACCAAGCAGAAAATATGCAAACTGCTGTTAAAGGTGGACATCCCGTGGAGTGGTAGGCATGGGTGGGGAATATTCTTGAAAGGGGTAAATGGTCCAGTGGCTGCGGTTGCTAAGCCATTCCACCGGTACTAACTAGCCTACCAAGGCAGTTCCTTGATTAGAAAACTGAGTATCAGAGACTGGTTGGTAATTGATAATAAGCAGCTAAAAGACTAGGCAAAGTAGTTCATGAGTTGATAACAAGTCAACATGATGCTGAGGAAGCTGGCTTTCTTGCCATCCAATTTAAAATCTAGCAGGTCTCTTCCAACCCAGCTACCTCACTCCTTCCACACTTTGTATATCAATTTGTGGTTTCCAGTTTAGCACCAGATTGCACAGGAAAAGCAAACCAACAAATGATCCAAGCAAAAGCAAACTCATAGACTATGTGGGAAAGTATATAGAAGTGTAGGTTTACATCACAGTGTAAAAATAATCACATGAAAACAATGGTAAACATGTAATCAAAAACATGTTAGAAAGAGAATAAACTATGAGAAAAGAACTATTAAAGAACAGGGGAAACTGTCTGAAACAACATCTCAGAAACTGCCCTTTTACACTATGGCATGCTATTCCTTGGGCTACACAACAACAGAGAATTTTCTTCCCCCCTGGGACAACCCATTTTTTGTACGTGCAACACAATCGGTCCCCTTCTTGAACCGTTTAACACCTGGTGCACTGTTAGAGCTGGTAAGTGTTCAGGGCAGTAGGAAGAAGATGCCCATTCATTATTCAACAGATTACTCCTTTGATACATTAAAATCTGATTAAAAAAAAAAACAGGATGTCAAAATATTTAACAGGAAGGCAGTGGAACTAGGCTCTCTACAGACCATGTCAAGGATGACACCAATTTCCATCCATATCTACTGGATGGAAGCAAGATGTGTTTTTCTCAGAGTTTATACTAGGCAAAAAAAAAAAAAAGGAAACAAAAGACAGTATTTTTATTTTAACCAGATGTGAATGAATTAAGCCCAATATTTTCAAGTATTTTTAGTGCTATATGATGTCATCTGATTTTATATTTTTCTACTGAAGGATAATGCATGTTTTTAAAATTGTGAAGCCACTTTCTATACATGTACTTGAAGTCTTATATATGATCAATTACAATAAACAAATTACAACACTGCAGGACACACTCTTGGCCATTAATGTCAAAAAGCAGAGAGAGAAATTCAGTTTCTCAATAGGAAATCAAATTAGAAGCATGTGAAATGTCTTCTGCTGGCCTTCAAAGGAGTCCTCAACTCATGTAATTACTGTACTTGTCCAAACAGGTCCAGAACAGTTTGGCCAGCGATGTCCTCCTAATCCTACAGTTTGCCTTTCCTGCCAACAGAGCAGCCCATGCACTGCATAGGCACTGTGTACAGTTTTACACTAGTCATCCAGAGAACTCCAGTTTTTAAACAACCAGGTCATTTCTGGTTGCTAGGTATTAAATATATATTATTAGCATGTGTAATAACACATTATTATGGGCTATTAATACATAATACATTATCTTTATTCTATGTAGTAAGTATATTATCGATGATGTATTTTCAATGACAGGCTCACACATGCTGCATATCCCCAGTGCCATTAACCCAGATAAGTACTGAGTTTCCCAGGATCCTGGCGCCATTCTAGCTCCCTTGGAACTGGCAAGGGAACAAAGAGAATGGATGGACCAGAACTTGCTTCCTCACACTTTCTCTGGGGCAAGAGCCGGCATGCAGCCACACCCTGGAGCTAGAGAGTGGCCCTCAATAGCTTTGCTGAGTGAACTTCTCCGAGTCATCTCTCTTGGGAAAAAGATTTCTTCAAAACCATTTAAAGCTTTCCAAAGGGCAAGAAGAGAGATGGTCCTGAGCCAATGTTACCATAAATGCTTCCACTCTCCCTGATTTCATTTAGGAAATAAGGAAGGAAAGAGGCAGTCACTACGGCTGACTTGCCTCATCCAGCTGCCCCCCCTCCCCCTCCCTTCAAGAAAAAGACGCTGAAAGTAAATTTTACAGTAGGGCCCGCGGTACAGCAAAGTTGTCGAATGAAAAAGCCATTATTTCAGCGCAAAGTCTCCGTCCAGCACCCACGCCGGAGCAAAGGACAGTCCGGGCCAAGCCCCCCTTGCCATCCACTCCTCGCCGGAGCCCTGGAGGGCGCGAGCCTCGTGAGCAGGAGGGAGGAGTGGGAGCGAGGACTCCGTGCCAGCGCCACCTCCTCTGCCAAAGGCTTCTCAAGCTCAGCAGTGTCCCAGGACTGTGCCCACCTTCCGTTTCCCCTCCCCGAGTCTCTTTTCCCGGTTCAGGCTGGACCGGCGGACTGGTTTGGGGACCAATGAGGGGGCAGCGGCTGACGCCTGGATCCCGGTGAGGGGCGATTTCATTTCCAGGGGGAGAGGCCGCCGAGCGGGGGGCGGAGGAGAAAGGGGGGAGTGGGGGCAAAAAGTAGGAGGGAGGAGAGAAGCAGCCCAGCTGCCGAGAAGCCGAGGCGGCAGAGGTGGACCGGCGAGAGGTGGAGAAGGAAGCGCAGGTTCGCGGACCGGAGCCGCGGGGCGGGCGGGGAGGCGGTGCCGGAGGGGCGCGGGCCGGCTGGGGAGGGTGACCGTCCGTCCCGCGGAGCGGGACTCGCGGCCCGGGGCGAGGGGCGCGCGGGGCCGGGGCAGCCCCGGCGGTGTGGCCGCGCCCCCGTCCCCGGCGGTGCGCCCGCGCCGCGCCCCCGCGTCCCCCCGCGTCCCCCTGC
>ML107475.1:0-12105 GCA_003697995.1 Taxidea taxus jeffersonii | reverse complement strand
CCCCTGCGCGGGCTCCGCGCCCGGCCGCCCCGGGGCTGCCCCCGCCCCGCGCGCGCCCGTTGGGGGGCCGGGGGAGCGGCGCCGGCGGCCCGGCCGCATTGTGACGTAGCGGGGCCGCGGCAGCGCCTCTGCCGCCCGCCCGCCGCCGGCCCGCTCCCGCTGCGGCGGCTCCTGCTCCCGCTGCCGCCGTCCACCCGTGAGTCCGTCAGTCGGTCCGCGCTCGCGAGTCGCCGGCGCGCCGGGGCGCCCCCGGTGAGTCCAGGTCCCCGGCGGGCGCGGCGGGGAGGGGGGGCGGTGGCGCGGGCGGCCGAGCCTTTCCAAGTTTGCACCGGGCGACCCCGGCGGGTGTCGCCCCTGCTCCCCACAGCCCCCGGGCCCCCTTTGTGCCGCGAGTCCCGGCGGCCCGGGCAGCGGCGGCGCCTCTGCAGAGCGGGTTCGGGGGAAGGTCTCTATAGTAACGGCGGCGGCGGCTGCCGGGCGGCAGCTTTCCTCTGGGTAAGGGGAGAGACAGCCCCCGCCTCGGCCGCCAAAGGATTGTTCTCTTCCTTTGCCCGTTTCGTGTGGTTGTTATGCGCGCTGCCACCTCACCTCGTGTCGGAGGCGGGGATGGGCAGGGCCCCAGCTCCGGAGAGCCCAGAGGACGAGGGGCCAAGTAATAGTAACAGCGACAGTACCAAATGACAATACTAATCAGCGCGGAAGGGGACGCCTGGGGTGGCCGCCGCTCCGGGGAGCCCCACGCGCATTCCCGGGGCTCCCTGGCTGCCTCCCGCTCCAGCCCGGGCTCAGACCTGCCCCGGGCGCTGTCCTGCTTCCCAAGCTCGTCCGCGTCGAATTGAGCCGGGGACGTGCCTCTCTTGGCCTTCCCTCGTGGTGATGACTTTCATCTGCAGGTGGCAAGTGAGGTGAACTGGTATTTTGGCTATTGTCAAATGCCACGTTTTGTTTATTTCATTTTTTACGAAAAGAAAAGAAGGGAAAATTATGAGCCATTTCTGGCAGCCATACAGTTTCCACAGGAAATACTAGCATTCTTTGAGGTACACGCTACTGCTTGCAGCGAAGAAAGTCTTTACGGAACAAAAAGGCAACAGCATTGTTGCTCATTTTCAATGGACCGCTGTGGGGGGGTGTGTGTGGGGGTGGAACGTGTTGTTTTTTCCTGTGGGAACCTTGCTTTCCTTGGGAAAGTTCATTGAGGAAGCAGTACTCTTGGTGTGGGTTTTGCCTTGGCTGGTGGCTGGGCCTCCTCACTTCTCTCCACTATGAGGGACAAGTGCCCATCAGAGAGCCTGGAGGCAGGGAGGACCTCAGAGGAAGAGAGAGCCTGGGCAGGACAGTCTCGCCACACACCACGTGCTGTGGAGACCGGCCAGGGTGCATTTTGCAAAATGAAATAAGGGCTGTCTGGGGAGGTTTATGAGGATTACATGTGTGCAGAGAATGTCAGTTCTCCAAGGTGTCACTCTAAACACGTAATTTTCAAGCACCACTTTCCTTGCTGAATCTGCAAGAAGGCAAAAACCTATTTCTTATTACGGAGCAGACATCCCCATTGGGAATGGATTGAAATCTGTATTTCATTTGTACATATTGAAATTCTAAAAGGCAGAGAGAATAAGGTCTAGGGAAGCAGTATGCTAATGTGTTCCCATCTGGGAGAAGATGTCTATTGGCTACTCTTCATGCAGCTCAGTGTTAATTTAGGCTCAGTGTGGTTTGAGTGGAAGGAGCTTTAAGGGGTTCTTAAAACTATTTGAAGAAGGTGTGACATTTTGCTGTCAATCACTGAAGTCTCTTCCAAAGGCAGTTCTAACTGGAGATTACCCATAGCCAAATATATAGGAGTTCCCAGGTCTAGAATCAGAAAGAAGAAAGTGGTGCTTCTCTTAAGGATCTTTTGGGGGGCGCCTGGGTGGCTCAGTTGGTTAAGGATCTTTTGGACATCTCAAAAATAAAATAGAACAAAATAAGGGATATAAATTTGAATATAAACTTCATTTTCTCCATCCGAGGCATTTCATGAAGAAAGGTTACTAGACAGTAGATGTGAAGTGAGGCTGCATTTACTGATTTGACATTTACCATGTGTTGACGTCCGAAAGGAAGTGACTAGCGTAGATGAATCTCTCTCTATACTATGTCACAGCTTTGCTAATTCCAGGCACTTGGTGCAGGTGTCTGTGGAAATGTGGAAGAGAGGCCAAGAAATTTTGTGTGTGCTGTTGTTTTGGAAGGAACTGTAGTAGTACTTTACTGCTCTTAAGAGGAGGGAAACCCACACAAACATCTAATACAAACAAATGATCTTTGATATTATCAGAGAAAGCCTGGAGCTGTTTTCCTTGCCAGATTTAAGGCATTGCTTGTCAGAAGAGGAAATCTCCCAAGGACAGGTGCACCATTATAAGAAACACAAGGGAAATTCTCTTTTAAATGCAAAAATCTAATTGAACAGCAACAAGGGAATCAGTGACACTCTTAGAATAGAACCCTTATTTTTGGCAGTCTGTCAGGTTACAAACCACATAGGAGAAATCTGTGTCTTGGGAGAACAATAATATCCTGGTGAAAATCAAACAACTGCTTCTGTGAAACTTTTACCCTTATGTATTTGTTTCCTTGGGTGCCTTTGATCGACAGGCAGGTTTAATTACAAGGACTAATTTACTGAAAATGAATCAATAAATCTGTTACTTGTAGGATTTGTACTCTGGATGATTTTGCATTTCACATGGATGAGATAACCAGATTTCATTTGTAGTTTGATTCTTCACTCTCTTTTAAGCTTTAAAGTCAGTGATCAAGTTATATGTTGAAATGATGACTATGAGTTGATGAGACTGATGGCTAGGCCCTGGGCAAGCACTAATTGATTCCTAAACAGTTGCAGTGTATTCACTTTGTGCATATGTGGCATATAAAAATATAAAGTACACAGTCTCTTTACAAGGCACTTAGAAGGGAGGAAATAGGACCCACAAAAGATACCTTATGGTCAAGCACCCAAGATGCTGAATAGTAATTGGAAAGGAGTTCTGGGCAGAAAATGACCAAATCAGCTCACATGTTTTATCAGTTAGGGGTCGCTGCCTAACCAATCACCCCAAAATGCAGTTGCTTAAAGCAGCTACTGAAGCTCATGATTCTGTGGTCCGTGGTTTGGGCTGAGTTCAGCTGGGTGGTTCTTCTGCTGAACTTGATGGGCATCTTCAGTCTGCTGGTAGGTGGGCTGCTGACAGGATGATGGGGTGGCTTTGGTTACATCTGGCAGCTACCATGCTGTTAGCCTGATTAACAAGTGACCAAGGCATTTACCTCCTGTTCTTGAGCCAACAAGACTGGGCTTCTTCACATAATAAACCCTGTACCAAGAGCAGCAAAAGAGCAAGTGTGAAGCCTCTGCTTATATCCTATTTGTTGCTCTCCCATGGGTCAGATCAAATCACAAGGTCACCTTGCATTCAAGGAGTGTAGAAAGATGCCACTTATAATGAGAGACAGCCACAAAAAAAAAATTGCAGCCCCCCCCCCAATTTATTGCATGTTTGAACAATCATTTTGGCATATGTTTTCTACTAAGGAAGAGTCTACTGTAAGGCAGGAGAGATTAGTGGGCAGGCCAGAATTTAGGTTAGGAAATGAACTGTACATCAGTGTCTTGTAGTCTTTGTTCTATAAACCTTGGGTAGGTGAGGAATAATGGAGTGATAGTAAAATTTGAGTTACAGGGGCATCAGGATGGTTTGGAGACAGTAGGCTGGTGGCAGAGTCAGGAGACCATTTTTGGGAGGTGAGGAAGGCTCTGGCAAAGGAGGAGGCAGAGACAATGTAAAGGAAGGGATCACTTTAGGGGGGGTCCCATATTTTGGTTTAGGTGACCACTGATAGGGCGTGACTGAAAGCCTCCAGTCAAAATGATTCTGAAATTTTAAAAAAGCTTACGTGGCTGAAGGGACGATTGTGCCATCATAAGAAACAGAGAAATCAGTAAGTGATTTATTTGGGGGGAGGAGAAAAATTCAGTTCCAAAAGGGTTGATTAAAAGAGATAAATTGAATGTGAAAGGACTTCATAAACTGCAGAGTATGCTATGAAGTTAGCTGTGGCTTAGTGCTTAAGTTGCAGTGAATTGTATAGACTTGAGTTTCTCTAGAGTAAAGCAACAGAAACCAAAAGGCAACCTGGAGAATACCCCAGGGGTCAAAGGGAAGTCAGAAGAGCCACTTTCAGGATGGAAAGGGAATCACGGTGGGGTCGGGGTAGTAAGAACTTGAGTTCTTTTACTGCAAAACACAGCCAGAGGTCTGCACGTGGATTTAGCATACCCACAAAGAGAAAAACCTTTGGGGGTGCCTGGGTACAGTCAGTTGGGTCTCTGACTCTGGTTTTCGGCTCCCATCATGATCTCAGAGTTGTGAGATGGAGCCCTGGGTCGGCCTTTGTGCTCAGCACAGAGACTACTTCTCCTCTTCTCTCTGCCCCTCCCCTTGTTCTCTGTTTCTTTCAAATAAATAAATAAAATCTTAAAAAGAGAGAGAGAGAGAAACCTTTGGTCCAGCTTGAATGGCATGCACACTGCTTAGCTTGGCACATTAGCTGACAGCCCCACTAAGACAGCACCCAATGGGGATTCAGGAGGGAGGACAGGGGCCTACTGCTGTCAGAAGTGGGACTGGACCCGGGGGGGTAGAACCAACACATGCCCAGCAGAAATGAATCCTTGCAGATTTATTTGGACCTAGCTCCCCAAGAAGCCCACAGGGTAGGAGCTAACAGTTCAGGCCTTCGTACCTAGAGCTCTGCAGGTGCTTTCATAAGAAAGAGTTAAACCCATGCTAGTACGGGGGGCTTTGCATGGAAGGAGAGTAAAGAAAGAAGGCCCAACATCGCGTGTCCTCCAGGCTCCTCCATAAAAATCAGCGGTTGTTTTATTAGAGGGAAGAGGAATTCAAAACGCGTTCAATGCTTTTTCACCTAAGGGCTCAGTGAAGGTGCGGCTTTACCAGTCTGGCTTTATTGATGGCCACTCTGAAATTCAGGTGGCCTCCTCCGCATCAAGTGCAGCTGCGGGCCAGACAGAGCCACCTGACTGCTCTAGCGTCACACAATTAGTCTGAATGGAGCACACAGCTGCTCGTTATGAAAGGCCGCGGATGGACCCGCTCAAATCCAAGCACACCACTTTTATTGCTTCTTTTGTACAAGTCGAAGAACCCTGAAGATATTCCATAAATGTTAATTTAATGAGTGAATGTGCCATGATCTGGTACAGTAACATTTTCTAATGCAGTCTGGTTTGACTTTTCATTAGTCACAGTAGAATTTGCTATAAAATTCCTAAATGTCTTCTGTAGATTCAAATGTTTCAAGGTACTATTGTCTCAGTAACGGAGGTTTTTATAATCCACTACTCAAAAGACCTAGACTTTCCTTTTTTGAGATAGTTTTCTTTACTTCTTATCTTTATCAGCGGCTCTTGGCTGCAAGTCATAGAAGCCCAGTTTATACTTGGTTAGGCGGGAAGTGGTATGTGTTGGCTCCTGTATGGGAAAAGTTCAAGAAGAATCCAGTTCTCATTTCCCCTCTTCTTCGTGGTGGTGATGGTCAACAGCAGCTTCAAGCTTAACCCCTGCAGGAAAAGAGAGTAATTTGGGATTAACTTGAATTACTGGGCACATGCCCTTGTCTGAACTAGCTACTGTGGCCAGGGGTTTGGAACATGTGACCTGGCTTGTCCTTGCTAATGTGCCCGGGCCTGGAGCCTGGGGGAACAGGAGGAGCAATCTGCTTGGGGAGGCGGGAGATGGGGAATGCAGGAGCTGCACAGGAGGATGATGAGCAAAACCCTCCTAAAACCAACGGGCTGAGAGCAGGAAAGGGGTTGTTCTTAAAAAGAAAATACGGAAAAGTAGAGAAAGGGGACACCATGCAAGCAAAGGGGCAGGTATCTTCTCTTGCATCTGTTTTCCCTGGTGGAAGCATTGCCCTCTCAATCTGCCCCCAAGCCGTGAACCTGGGATTGATCCTAACGTGACCTCCACCTTGTCAGTCACCACGACTTCCTGCTCTGTCTCCACCTTATTCTTTCCCCATTAGTTTAAAGTTAGAGCCTCCATTTCACCCTGCACATTTCACCCTCTGAAAATGACACACCCAGTCTATCCACTTCAACTCTGTCCTCCCCACCATGACCCCAGTGCTCTTTCTAAAGAACAAAGACATGAACTTGAATATCAGGTAACTGCCTTAGTGGGTGAGTAGGAGGAAGGTGCTCTGCAAAGCTTCTTCCAGCTGCCCCCATTATCCCCATGCCGTGCTGAACTGTGCAACTCCAAGGTCCCCAAATGCTCCATCTTCTCTCATTTTCATGTATTGGTCTGTGCTTTTGTCTCTATGGACTGCTGTTTCCCCTTTCGTGACCTTGCTTGACCTTGAACATCCACCCCTCCTTCCACACTCAACCCAAGTATTGCTCTTAGAAGAAGCCTTTGCTGAACACTCGGTCCTGCCCAGCCCTGCATCATAGTTGACTTTGAAACCTGGTTTCAAACACTGGGATCTGTGACTGACTCTCCTGGAGTGCTCACAGTGACAGCTACATGGTGCTTTCTGGTCTTTGTGTACCCCTGTGCCTAGCCAGGGGCTCCTCACAGCAAAGGTAGTCAAGAAGCTGCAGAGGAATGAGTGAAAACTATGCACTGAGTCATTCGTCTTGGTGATTTTCAAGGTTTATTCTATTTCCTTTAACTCAGCTCTTAAATTTGCATCTCACAGTGTTGGCTCCGAAAATAGGGTCTCTTTGAAATTGCTGCTTGGACACTTTTCCACTGTTTACCCAGCTCCTTGGCGTGCTTGTTGCCTGCTTGGTTGCTAACAGCTACTTCAAGGAAGAGGCTAAAAAATATCAGTGGCCCAAAGTCAGTCTCGAAGCTAGAATGTATGGCTCAGAGAGCAGATGAGGAATGCTTCCCCCCACACACACACTACCCCCCCAGACAGCCCCCACTATAAAAGAGGTTATTTAATAGTTAATATTTATGAGGCACTTACTCTGCGTTGGGTGCTTAACAGATGACTTCCAATAATTTTCTTATTAATTCTCACAGCAGCCCTAGGAAGGAGGTATTACCATGATCCATCCTTTTTCTGCATAGGAGGAAACTAAGATTTACAGGGTTGGAGAGGCTTGCTTGCCCCTCAGGTCCTTCTAGTGCTTGTCCAGCTGTCAGACATTCTGGGTAGTTGAGGAGAGTCATGCTATGATTGAGCTCTTCCAATTCACCCATTAGGATTTTTGGTGTTACTGCTCTTACCTGAAGGGACCACCTCCTAAGAATAAAACATGCCACTTGCCTCCCTTGGCCTTTGAATATGTCGAAAAGACTATGGAAACAGATGTATTTAAAGCATTAAGGACTCTGGTACCACAGTGGAAATGAAGAGGAATATCTCTCTCAGAAATTTCCTGTCATATTCCTGTGGTTCTGCTGTTGCCTGATGTCTGAGGAGCTGTTGAGGGCTTTTTTTTTTTTTAAGGATTTTATGTATTTATTTGTGAGAGAGCAAGAGAGCACAAGCAGGGAGAGCAGCAGAGGGGGAGGGAGAAGCAGACTCCCTGCTGAGCAAGGAGCCCGATGCGGGTCTTGATTCCGGGACCCCGAGATCATGATCTGAGCTAAAGGCAGATATTTGACCGGCTGAGTCATCCAGGTGCCCCAAGCCTGTTGAGGCTCTGATGACAGTTATGGGTACTCTCCTCAGAGGAAATAGATGTGCCCCAACACCACTGAGCTCATGGGCTTCTGCTTGTGGATTTGCGATGGCTCCATATACTCCAGGTTAGAAACCTTGTTTCGAAGCTCTAATCCAGAAGAGAGATAATAATAGCCATTGCTGTCTGTTGATCACCCCCTGCAGGTCACCGTTTTTCCAGTGTTTACCCAGTGCCAGTCCTTTGGGAGAAGTGCAGAGCAGCAAAGCACTCCTCTAAGGTGAGGATTTTGATCCCCCTTGGAAGGGGTGGGGATCAAAGGTAGGGGAGGAACATAGTCTCCCAGCCAGCAAGGGTTGAGAGTGGGATGGAACGCACTTGCTTCTCTTAACCATGCTGGGCGTGAGTGACACCGGTGCCCGGAAATTCCAAGCCTCCCTTAGGCTGACTCCCCTCACCCTTCAGCGTCCCTTTTGGAAGTGGGTCACACGCAGCTTCTGCTGGGGGGAGCTGCTGGGAAGGTCTCCCCTGCAGGAGCTGACAAGGGCTGGGCAGGTGTCAGTGCCTCTCCTCCTTCCCCCATGAGGACAGCTCACACCTGCGTCTGAGAAGATATCGCGGCTGCTGGACCCTGCCTAGGTGAGCACTTTGCGCATTCCTGAGTGCAGTTTGCACACCCGGCAGCCTTAACCGAACAGGTCCCCTGCAGCAAAGCTGGTTGCAGATTCCCTGTAGGAACCCCTCCCCAGACAGTTATTTTGAGCCCGCTGTATGCTGGGCACCTCTCAGAACCGGAGTGAGCTCACAGATGTGGTTCCCGAGCTCATAGCATTTCCATCAAGTCTATATCTCGCTGGGAAGGCGGCGAACAAGGACATAAGGTGTGATGTTGTAGGAAAAAGGAAGTGTAAAGAATTGATTCTACTCCAGTTTCCCCTCTTTGCGGCTTTACAACTCTAGGCACAAACATGTCTCCTTCTCTAGCACTTTCCTCCGTCCCCTGGGATGTCGAGAGTCCTGATTTCCAGAGACTTTAATAGAGTAACAGGGACCCAGGCGCCCCAGTGCATCTCAGCCACCCCTTTGCAGAAGAGCAGGCAGAGGGACCAAATGACCCGCCAGACCCGGTAGAGACACGGGGCTCGCTAGTTGGTCTGGTCCCCAGCAGAGCACGGCTCCCTGTAAACCACGGGCTGCTTCTAATTTATTCGTGAGGTGATGATTGTCACTTTGGCCTTTATGTTGTAGTCTCCCTGCTGCACATGAATCTGGTAGGCATGCCCTGCTGGGGAAGCAAACACAGTACCAGCCTCTGCTCTGTCTTTGCAGCCCTTGAGACATGCCCCTGGGGCTGTTTTCTACGCAGTTCCTCCTTCCTCCCTGCTCACCCACCTGTGCCCCCCCACCCCCGAGCCAGCCTCCCACGTTCTTTCCCTGAGTGTTGCCTTATGCCTCCTTAGACCAGAGAACTGGCGGATAGCAATAATAGATTCATGAATGCGAGCCACTTAGGTAATTGCAAATTTTCTAGTTAGCACATAAAGAAAAGTAAGAGGAAACAGGTGGAATTAATTTTAACAATGGATTTTACTTAACCCAATATATCTCCAATATGAGCATTTCCACATGTAATATAAAAAAAGATTAACCAGATAGCTTTTGTTCTTATTTTCCATATTTTCTGAAACTTGGCATGTATTTTATTTTTAACTCAGACCCTAGGCCCACTTGTGCTATTCAGGAGCCGCGTGTGGCTTGTGGCTCCCATGGTGGACTCCAGGCTTGGGCTCTGAGGAGGCTTGGGCTCCCTCAGCAATCAGCTTGAACCTCTACTGTTGCCTCTGTTGGACATGGTGGACTGTGCCCTAGAACATGGGCTCTTGAGGTCAGGGAAGCATCTGTCATCTTCTTCCCCCTGGTGAGGAATGCAGTGTGTGGGAGGCCCACAGTTGGCCTCTGTTACATTGGGAATTCATTAACAGCTGAGGAAATGTTATTTGTTACCCCCAGGACCTCCAGGGATTGGTGTGTGTGTGTGTGTGTGTGTGGTGGGATGGGGACTTGCCTCACATGACCTCTCTTTGCCTGTCACTGCCTGTCCAGTGCCACAGGACTGCATTTGAGTCGGACTGAATAGACAGGAAACCTCTACCAGTGAAAAGGCATGTCCCAGCCTAGAATTGTTCTGAGCTCCTACATGTCTCCTTCAGCTTCAGGCTTCATGAACTCTTAACATTGAGCACTAGGACAACTTACACACAGCCCCATATGTTAAAGCTTACTGGTCTTATTTAACAGGATAACAACAACAACAACAAATCCAAATAAATAGGATAGACCTAACACAAACATGGCCAGCTGATATCCAGAACATTCAATATACAGGGAAGGAATTGCTGTGTCACGGAGCTTAAGAGTCATCCTCATGAGATCTTTCTCTGTTTCCAGTGGTTTGGGAGTCATCAAGCCTTCCCAGGGAGAACTGGAAAGTGATATCCGGAGTAAATTAGCATTTGCACATACAGCTTATAAATTTTGTGAGTGCTCCGAACCCACTAATGGGCATGTGCTCATTGGTCCGCTTTACCCGTAGTGGTAAATGTCACTAGAAATAATTCATACAGCCAAGTCTCACAGACTGGCACTCCCATAAAGCCATACTAACCACATATTCAAATAAATGCAAAGTTTGAAAATGGAAGAAAATACTGCTGTTTGATCTGTGAAGTCCTATAAATATTTTAAGAGATTCTTGTCTAAGAGAAGAGTATAGTTACTTCAGGCCCAATTAAAGAGTGCTTTGAAATAGAAAACAGAATTAGGCATAACCTTCATTTCACCATTTATGACCAGTTTCCACCTGGAAAGCTCATGAGCCTGCTTGGGGGTTTTCGTGTCTCAGAGGGCCCGTGGGGAAAAGTCAGTCCTGCTGTCACACACCATGAGGGATGAATGAACCTCAGAAACTGAACAGTTTCTCAGCTAAACCGTTTGGAACAGTTTGGAGACGAGGTAGCTTGCCAGTATTTTTGCAAAGTACATTCTAAAAAGTTAAAAAAAATCATAGCCTACATCATAGACATCATATGGTAGAAAACTGAACACTAGCCATGTTTAATTGGAAGATCCTCTCTTTAATAAGTCAAGGATGGTTCGAGACAGACAAAGCTTTACATCTGTTGGCGGCAGTTTGGAGAATGCTGCTTTCATCTGAGTCTCTCAGCAAAGAACTCATATCTCTCTGTGACCGTAACACACTTGGTCCAACATGACGGCTCTGCTGTGCTGTGTTGGTGTAATTGAAAACCTATAAAAAGGCTGAGAGCTACTTTTGAATTGGCTTGCTGAGCTTGGACTGAATCTGTCAAAGCGGTGAAAGGTTTAAAGGAATTTTCAGAAATGAGGTCTCCAAGCTGTGTTTTAACCATCAAATTCCAATGAATTCCGAGGCCCGTGAACTTGGAGAAGAGCGCCTCAGAGAAGAGCAGTCATATCAAGATGGAAATAAATGATTCATTTTCATTCCCTCAGTTCTGCAGACATAAGCACCCTTAACTGCTGATCATCATAATTTAGCAGTACTGTTGTGCACTAAAAATACAATTTAAAAGTCTAATCTTTAATTAAATTGAGTACTCACAGATTAACATGGTTACAAATCTTAGGAGCTGGATATAACACAATGTTTACTCATGTTGCTAGGAAATAGCAGAGCTCTTTGTAAGTTACAGACTGATTTGGTAAGTAGAGGGGTGTGGGCTTCTCCCAGCAAAGACTTGATGGTTTCTTCTCACATTCTGTCTCATAATGTATGTAAATGCATGTCACGCAGCAGAAATCCTGCACACGAAGAGCTTTTGTTGGCCGCAGAAAGCACAGGTGTGTGCACCTGAGTGAACATTTGGGAGAGCTTTGAAAGGGTGATTTTACTGTGAGCTCTTAGAGGAAATAAACATCATCAGGGGTTTGAGTTTTTAATAAACTGCATTTGTCCATTTGTTAGAATTACCAAGAAAAAGGATTTCTCTTTAAAATATAATTACCATGAGGCTAATTGATGGTTTTGCATCCTTGCCATTTGCAGGAAACTGTGAAATTAGTGCAGAAATTTGAGACAGGTTGATGGTTTTCCAGAATCATTAAAACTTGCCTGTAGGAAATCAACTCTGCTATTCTTTCTGTTCTCTTTTCCTTCCCTTTGGCAAACCTCGCTGCATGACACACTGTACAATAGTTTTTAAAAATGCAAAGCTAATGCTTGCATAGCATGAAAGGGAGTCACTTGCCTTGTCCCTGAAAAGACAAAAGATTTCTCTCTGCTATTTCAGACAGGATCAGGCAGCAAAGAGTGGCCCCCTCAAGCTCAAAAGTAGAGCTGAGAAAAAACAAAA
>ML107474.1:15481-27680 GCA_003697995.1 Taxidea taxus jeffersonii | reverse complement strand
GAGCAGGTTGGCTCAGAGGGGAGGAAGTGGGGAAATGTGTGACTGGTAAGGCCCTGGCAAGCACAAGCTGACGTTCCAATCCAACCAGCCTCTCTGCCCTTGACCAGGCCACCTCCGTGCCAGCCCAGGTGGGTAAGGAGACTGTGGCTCCCCACCAAGCCTGCACACCAGCTCTGGGGTCCGCAGCAACCCAGAGGATGGGGCACCTCTTTCTAATTTGCTGGCCCAGAGGAGGCACCGTCTGAAATGTTTCTGTCTGGAGTGGGCTCCGTTTTGTGCGCAAAGATCTAGCATGTGATAGAGGCAGCCTAGGATGACAGCCCAGGCATCCAGGGGCTGACTGTTACCAATGACTCGCCGCTAGCTTCCTCTGTCTCAAATTTCCCTTTTTGATTCTGCATCAATGATTTTACGTCTTTGAATACCATTTTGCCATTTGGTCAAGAATCAATAGTGGCTTTCATTGCTCTTCTGTGAGATCCAGAACTGCACTGAGCCATCACCTAACCGAACCTCCCACCTTTTATACTAACCCAGAACTCAAAATCCCTGTCCCAACCTAGTCATTGGACTGTAGTCCCCACACACACAACTTCCTCACCGTCCCCCGCCCCGTGCATATTTCGTGCTACTTCTCGTACTCTTTTTCCTCCACTTTGATCATCAGCCAGATGGTCAAAGTGGTGGTTCAGCTGAGGGGCCTCATCGGCGGCAGAAGACCGGACAGGGACATGTGACGATACTGCTCGGCAGTGGTGAGCAGAAGTTTGTTCACAACTAGTCTCCTCCGGAAATTGAGAGAGCGATTTCATTTCTTTTTATAATCAGTTAGCTCAGCTGAAACAATGGTAGACTCACCATTACTTAGTCCTATCAAAAGGCTTCCCAAACTCTTTTGGTGGAAACTAAGATGCTTTCCTGTGACTAATGACAACCTAGAGGACATGAAGGGCCCCAAATCATCTTGGTCACTGTCAGTGTATTCACGCCCCCCCCCCACACTTCCTTGCCCACATTGGCTAGACAAGCTTCAAATTCAGAAGAGTCAGTCTGGAGCTATTTCAGACTATTTCCCAGGCCCTGAGTGCAAAGGACAGGAGACAAATATTCTTCACTTGGCAAAGATAGTCAACAGGAAATTTTGGTTCAAGCCATGCTTCTGCCGCTCTCTCTCTCTCTGTTCAAAATATGCCAAGAACTAGATATAGAGGACACTGGTTGGCATTGTGACATCTCCTGGGTGACCTCTGAGTACCTGGTACTTGTCTCAAGACTAACACAAGCACAGGGAAGAGCCGTGTGTGTGTGTGTGTGTGTGTGTGTGTGTGTGTGTGTGTGAGTGTGAGTGTATACAGAATACGACCACCATGAAAATCTCTCCTTTGGACCCTATAAAAGAAGTTGATGGGAGGCAACAAAAGGACGCAGAGCAGTTTATAAAATTTGTGTCACAATCACCTCTCCCTTGACAGTTGAAATAAATTAAATCTACTCCACATCTCATACCTGTCTCTCTGCTTTAGTCCCTACATTGATTTTTGACCAAAGAGCCTCAAGACTTGAAATAATCAAATCACATCAGAGCAAATGCAAGTGATCCATTTCTGCTTTCCATCTGTTTTTTTTTAATTTTCAATCTTTACTTACATTTATTTTAAAAAGGAATTAAACCGAAACACAAAGTCAACAGCTGGGCATTTTCCATCCATTATAACTCTTTACTAAAAGCCCTGTTGATATTCTTTTAACCTGCCAAATTTAAATATCTAAAAGCCATTTTGCAAGTGATTAAAATACATGGACACTAACAATACTGACCATTACATTCACTCACCTTCATATCCTTTAAAGCTTATGTTATCAGTTTTGTGCAAGAAATTTAGTCACGTCTGCACAAGTGAAAGACATTTTTATTAATTATATATAGTTAAATAACTATAATATATTTAGTATATAGTTATATATATAATATATAATTAAATAACTATGCCTTCTAACAATTTGTTACCTCTATTTTTCTATAGTTTAAGATGTTTACAATTATTTTTTCAACATACAATGTAAAAGATCTTATTTTCTATTTGAAAAGGTTCTTTATGATATTTTTCTGAATAGAAATGTTCCTTGCCTTGGTCTCTGAGAGAAAATTAATGACTTTTTTTTTTCCTGGCCATGTTTAGAAAATGTTTCTGTAATGCAAGGTTTTTGTTTTTGTTTTTAAATTATTTATTTATTTGTCAGAGAGAAGGAAAGAGAGAGAGAGAACACACGCAGGCAGAGAGGCGGAGAGAGAAGCAGGCTCCCTGCCGAGCAAGGAGCCCGTGCAGGACTTGATCCCAGGACCCTGGGATCATGACCCGAGCCGAAGGCAGCAGCTTAACCCACTGAGCCACCCAGGCACCCCTGTTTTTGTTTTTAAGGTACAAAATATTTTGTATATACATCTGAAGGAGTGGAGTCAACACTTAAAATGAAGAAACTCTGTTAACTTGTTTCTCCCCCACACAGTCCATACCCCTTTCTTCTACATCAAGTTCTTAGGACAGTTTAGGTCTCACCCACAACCCACAGCACCATAAGAGAAACAAAGAAGGGTCGATGGGGTCCGCGGGGATTAGGTATGAGGAAGTGCTGCCCTTTGCCAGTCTTCTCCTTAGCTCACATCTGCTACTTTCCAAACCCTGCACCTTTCCAAGCAGGAATAGACATCGGTGCGAGCAGAGTCCATCAAGGCACGGCCTAATCCCAAGAAGCCTGGGCTCTAGAAGTCTATACACTGGCCATAGTCCGCTGCCGGCTGGAAGCACATAAAGAATTGGAGAGAGAGAATGGTGGATGGAAGGAAGGAAGGAGGAAAGGAAGGAAGGAGAAAGTTAATACAATTTCTATAAATAGCCAAAATGATTTCTTCTGACAACGTTCATCCGCTGTGAGAAAACATGCCCAGAGGCAGAACCGGGAGAGCCTGAGACCGCTTTTCTCTCACTGGGACCTAACGCAGACCCCTCCACACACTTCTCTCTAGGCCTCTCTGCACTTGCACCTCGAGAAGTGAAGTTTCTTTTTCTTACTCTCACGCGGGTTCTGTGGGGCCGGCAGCTCACACCATCAGGGCTTCACCACGACACCGGGAACAAATTACGAATACAAACTTAGTGCTGGGCCCTGGGGGGAGCCTGCTGGGTTCAAAGGCCCAGAAGGCTAGTCTGCTTCTGCTCTGAGAGCCGAAAACAATGGGAGGAATCAAAGCCCTGAGCTGGCAGAGGAGTAACATTATCAGATATTTATTAAGTTCTACTCAACTCAACACTGGCTCAGCTCCAGCACCATTTTATTATTGCTGAGGATCCACAAGGATTATAGAACTTAGTCACCACCATCACGAAGCTGTCACGTAGCTGAAAACAAATAGAAGTTGCACAGCTGAAGCTCCCCACTGTTGACACCATGTATTTTTTTAGAATTACCAATTTTTTAAAAAATTTCAGGAATGTGGTGGATCAAGAAACTGGAAAGATTTATCAATGTTAAATCTATGATTGTTGGCTTAGCAAGATAAAGAAAAACCAAATCCTAGCCTTCAATGACGGACAACTCACCTAAGCTCCAATGTTACAAAATATGTTGAACACTAGAGTCGTGAAAAAGACAACAGACACCAATCCACCGCGGTTGCATCCTTTTCCATTTCTAACACTGGAAGACATCCATGACGTACTCACCATCGGTTACAGTCAACCTCATTGCGATTGTTTCCAAGGTTTCATTGTTCCCTGTGCTGGCCTTGAAGCAGCAGCGGTAGAGTCCTGAGTCCGAGGCCATGACGTGGGGCATGACGATGAAGGAGTTCGTCATGCCCTGACTACAGTTGCTCAGTATCTGTCTTTGGTACTTTGAAGCATAACTTTTCCCTTGGGACAAGTTGCAGCTAGTCAAGAGGTCAATCTGATGGGGCTGGATCTTTTCCCATGTAACTTGTTGTATTGGCCACTTCTGGGGAAGCTGACAGGTGAGTGTGACATTTTTCCCAGGTTCTGAGACGATGTGGTTCTTTGATGGCACAGTGATCTCAAAGCTATCTGAAAACAAGAAGCAAATGATTGCACACAGGTCCTCAAATTTGGGGGTGCAAAGGTGGGAGCTACCCAGAGAGTTCTATCAAAAGTGTCAGTGATGTTATTTAACACAGTTTCATCAACTGTAAATGACATCTTTATGACATATTTTTGTAAGGAAAACACCTTTGGAAGAGGCGAGTAAATAAATAGAAAAGAGGATATACTTGTTGGCACATATTCTCTTAAGTTTTACATGGTTAACCATAGAACAAGAAATGTAATCAAAACCCCTGGTGCTTTTCTTGGTAGTGATCTCACCTAGAAGCTGAATTTCACAAGGCTATTCTGTAGTTATGCTGCACTGGGGACTCAAAGATTGTATCCACATATAATCACTGATACCATTTTCATGGCCATTGAAGAGATAACAAATCACTTTCATTTGGATAAATACCTACATAAACTTATCTTTCAGAGACACAGGTTGTTCGAGGCGTACACAGAGTAAGGCTCCACATGTGATTTAAATGCCTGGGTACCAAGTAAGTCCTTCCATATTTTCCCACTCTCCTACCACCATGGCTGAGAAACCCAGCAGAGAGCACTCAGTAAGCACCCCACAGCTCTGGGCCATTTTCTAGACTTCCAGTTGAAAAAGAAAAGAAAAAAAAAAGAGTAGAGAGGGAGGAGAAGAGAGTAGACACCACACTTGAGAGAAGAAGAAATTGAGTCTAAAACACAGTAAGACTGGCAGTCTATATTAAATGAGAACACTGTGTATGTAATAGTTTCATCTCCACTAAAATCTAGCTTCTTTTCTTCAACATGTGGTTCCATTGGTCAAAATGTTGTTGAAAAGAGAAAACCACAGCACTCCAGTTTTTCAGTTTGTAATCGTACAACTATTTATCAAAGTTAACACTTTACCCACATAACAAGCACACAGGAAGCATCTTATCTCTAAAATAAAGTCAACAGAAGAACAGGGAAATAAAAAAGAAGGAAAGGAGGGAGAAAATTCATAAGACATGGAACAAATAAGAAAATAAAAACCTAAAGAAAACAAAGGAGAAACTAAAATAAAATTAAGATAGGGAAAAGAAGATTTAAGAAAAGAGGAAAAAATGGGAGAAGATATAAATAAAAGGCTAAATCAGATACACATACACTGGACTGGGAAACTATAAGGAGATACAAGAAAGAAAAAAAAGACCAAGAAACAAATGTTGGTGTGAGCCGTGCCTGACCCTCAGAAATCAGTGGCAGGCGAGCCCTGTCGGTCCCCTGGTCTGTCTCCAGCGCTGCACACCTGCTGTTCTGTTATCTTCCAGGGTGGGGCTGCCCTCGCACACCCGCACACCTCAGGGGCTTGATGGGCCCCTGTAACCATGAGCTGCTCTCAAGGAAGCAACCCCGAGTGGCGCTGACTTGGGTATAAAGGGGCATCTGGTCTTAGGAGTGTCTGCACTGGTTCAAGGGACCAGCGAAGACACTCTCCAGTGCCGAACAGCCAGGCCTCGGGCTCTCAGGTGGAGCTGTCCTCCACGGAGCCTGGAAGGTTCCCCAGCCCAGGCTCTGCCTAAGGACCCAGACCACCTGTCAGTAGACATGCACGGGACCGAAAGAAGCAGGCCCCCACGCAGAGGCAGGTGGTTCTGAGGCAGAGTAGCCCCCAGTTAACCTTTCCAGATGAACAGAAGTGCCAGCAATGAATGAGTCCCCTTGTTTCTTCCGTCCTCATCAGCACTGGGTGTTCTCGGGGTGCAGGATTTTGTCTGTTCTAATAAATGTGTGTGTTGTTTTTACAGGATTTTATTATAGAAGAATAGGATGAAGTTCTCTGTACTTTGTATATGACTTTTCTGACATGGTAACAGATCATTTTTTTAAAAATTATCTCAGTGCTTCATCAGTGTTTTCAAGCACCACTGAATCCCCGGGACCCCAAACATTCCCAGGTACCCCTGTGCCTCATGCCACTGCCCCAGATCACCATCACCCCCGGCCACAAATCTGTCCTCCTCCACTGTTCTCGCCAGGCGGTGGCCTTGCATGCCGTCTGAGCGGCCTTGCATTATGACTCAATGTCACAAAACCCTGAGTCCCCTTCCTAAAAGCTTCATAGGCCCAGGCCTCTGTACAGACCTTTACACACCACGCACCACTCTGTACTTAGGACCTAGAGCAGTGCTTGGCATAGAGCAGAGAAGCCAAGCAATCATTTGTGAATAAAAGCCGTATTTGTAATTTCACTTGGCAACGGGTGGTGTGTCCCCCCTGATGTGGGGGAGGGGATATTTTACATCTACAGAACCTCTCATGCTGAGAAATGTGTTTGAAATCCTATGTGTAATGCCTAAGTGAATTAACTGTTCCGACAACGGTCATCAGTGTCTGTAAATTCACACACACACACGCACACACAACCACTCACATCCCCACGAAGCCACCTGGAGAGGAGTAGCCTGGCCAGGATCACCCAGTCCGACCCGGCTCAAGGCTCTACGTCTACCTACCAACTGACAGCACTACAAAGAACAGAGAAACATGACCGGTGACCCCGGGGCCAACAATCCATGGGATACGAAAAGACAAAACTCCTCAGCTCCAGAGAGGATCTCCCCCATCCCCGAAAACCAATTTTGGACCCTCTGGTGCTTGCAGGCTAATCCCCCTTTCTTCTTCTCTAGTCACTCAAAATTCTGGAAGAAATCCACCGCTCCCAACTCTTCCCCATTTCTCATCTGTGCTTCAACGACCCACACCTCTACCGTTCTCCAACATGGTCATGCATGTTCTTGACAATAACTTGCTCTTATGATGTTTAAAATAGGCTAAAAATTAAACAGCCAGAATTTCCCTGAGCCAGCTGCCGGAGCACTACTATTACTCTAGCTAATGAGAAGCGGTAAGAGTAGTAGCTTCGCATATTCCCACCCGTGCCTAGACTATGCATGGGCTCAACAGAGAACTTTCCTAAAAGCTCTTAAAGTGTCCCATTTAAATGCAAAATAAAATGTCCACTGCATGATGACTAAAGAAGTATTTAAAGTGACCTGAGACAAAGATCTCAAAAATAAGCAAGCCCTTGCTAAGAGAGTACAACCTCCGAGTTTCCATCAAAGAACAAACAAAATGTAGCGGTGTATGGTGAGGTTGCTAACTAGACTTCCTGAGGTCATCGTTTCTCAGTACACGTACCAAGTCATTCTGCTGCACACCTGAAACTAGTATCATGTTATATTTCACCCCAGCAATAAATACTTTAAATTTTTTAAATAAAGAAAATCGCAGTCACAAGTGGGCAGCAAGGTCCAGGCAGCGGAGAACCGGCCACACGTGTGGAAGCTCGCAGGGCCTGCAGGGCCCGCAGAGCCGGGGAGGCCCGGAGGGCAGGATGAGCACAAACTGCAGAGGCTAAAGCTCCCGAGGGTGACTCTGCCTCCGTCGCAGCTCTGCCGGGGACAGACAACAAATAGAAAGGGCAGTCATGGTGGGCCCCGAACTGCGGTGTCGGGCAGCTCCAAGCAGACCAGAAACAGGGGCACACGGGAGCTATGAGCAGAGACCAAGGCAGCGCGCCCCCTAAGCTGTGCCCAACACACTCCCGACCACCCTGGAAACGCCCGCTGCTGCGATGCGATCATTTCAAAGGCAGAAGGTAGAGAAAGTAGTGGGGCTGGCGTTTCTCTAGAAAGCTGGAATGTTTCCAGATGATGCTATGCTGGGGCGGGGGGGCTATGGGTTGAACTCTGTGTCTCCCCCCACAACTGAAATTCATTTAGTGCAGTCCTAACCCCCAGCACCCCAGCGTGTGACCTTATTTGGAAGGAGAGTCATTGCAGAAGTCATCCGTTAAGATGAGGCCACACCAGAGTGGGGCGGGCCCCCATCCAACACGACCACACCTAGGGACACAGACGTGTGCACAGGGGGACGTCATGGGAAGGGGAAAGCAGAGGTCACGGGAAAGTGCGCACAAACCAGGGAATGCCAAAGGTTGCCAGGAACCACCGGAAGTGAGGAGAGAGGCCTGGAGCAGACTCCCCCTCGCAGCCTCAGAAGGAGCTGACCGTGCGGACACCATGGTCTGAGACGTCCAGCTCCAGAACCGAGACAAGCCCCCGCCCCAGGCTGTGGAGTCCTGTTGAGACGGCCCAGCACATCACCACAGGGGTGGGAGGAGGTGGGAGGACGTGGAGACAGACTTCCTCCGGCCGACATTTCTCGCACAGTCTGGATCTTACGAGAACCTGCCAGGAGCAGCAAGGCCAC
Source organism: Taxidea taxus jeffersonii (assembly GCA_003697995.1). NCBI lineage: Eukaryota > Metazoa > Chordata > Mammalia > Carnivora > Mustelidae > Taxidea > Taxidea taxus. The sequence goes on along the minus strand of ML107474.1, from coordinate 19,347 downwards.
CCAGGTGGGGCAATCGGCCGTCTTCACGAGCTCCCTCCCCACTCCTGTCACTTCCTGTCCTTCATTTCCACGCAGATAAAAGGTAAAGGAACCAAACAAGATAAAAATAAGGCAAGAGATTGCTTGACTGAACAGCAGGATAAAGTGAGAACGGGGCTGGTTCAGAGAGACAATCATAACCTGACAGAACTGCCAGGCAAGCAAGGCCACTTGTCTCAGCGAAAGAAGTAGCTAGAAGCAGGCGAGCAGGCCCTGCACGGCAAATCAGAGACTCAGCGCAGAAGATGCACAGGAAGGGAAGGTTTGCAGCAGGTCCACACTGTGATGCCTGAGCAAGAAGGGCACGAGGAACACGGCTCAGGCCTGGGCGGGTTCGTGGGTCAGAGCCCCCGCCTGTGATTCAAAGTGACCCCCGTGGCCAGGGAGCGCCCGCCCCCGGCTTCCCGGAGCTCCCTGGAGCTTGACAATGTCTGTCTGAAGGGTCACCGTGGGTCCTCACAGGTACATTTTGCTCACAGGTCTTAACTGTTAAAATGTACATTTCAATCTCTCTGCCACGGTACGACGAGAACTACGCTTTTTTCTTTGCTTTTTTTTTTTTTTAAGTCGCTAGCATAGGATTTGTTGAAGTACATGAAAAAGTCTTATTTCAGAGCATCTCAGCAGTTCCTCCCAACCAGAAAAATAAATGACTCATGGGATATAAGAATTTTAAATAGTATATTCGGAGGTCTTGTAAAACCAAAAGATGACAGTACAGCCCAGGAGCATTGGCTTGTTTTCTACCGAAGGTTAGCAAGTGGCCTCCCTGACTTAGAAATTTAATGCAGACTTTCTGCATGGCAGAGTTTTGTAGAAAAAGAACCAAAAGATTAACACCAGCCCTAATCACCTCTTGCTAGAGAAAAGACTGTGTTAGCAAATTGTCACTGAAGACGACAGTAAGCATTTTGTTTCAGTTACTTTAAACATTTTTGACATATTTCAAAGGCAAAATAATATACCTCGAATGAGACTTACTTTGTGCCAGCTTGAAAGGCACATGTGCTGTGTCATTTCGTCCCCAACACTCACAACGTCGAGACAAGTCACCCAGCTGGCTGGAGGGTGGCCGAGAAGGGAGACCCTCCTAGGGAGGAGGCTCGGGGACCACCCGCCAAGCCAAGGCTGCCATCCATCCCAGTGCCTGTAAGGAACTACACGCCCTAGAATTTTCCTTCCTACCTGCAGCTGGGCAGGAGTTCACAGAGGCAAATAGGCTCCTAGGAACCCCCTGTTCCTAAATATCTTATTTTATGATGCCTTAAATCCTATAATTAGAAATCAATTTCTTTACTTGTCCTTGTTAAAATGCACGTAACAACCTCAGCTCCTGGCAGGCACCAACACATTAGTGTGAAATCGTCCATTAGATTGCTTTCCAACTGAAAGGAAAGGAAGCAGGTTCCCACAGGTGAGTGGCCAGGAACAGACGGGCTGTGGCAGGGGAGACAGAAAAGAGCCAAGAGCCAGCCGTGTCCCAGGCCACCGTGCTCCCAGGGAGCTCAGTGGGCAGAAGCAGGGGGAACATCTGCAAGGGCCGGGTGGGTGGGAGACTTGAGCAGGAAGGTAGATTACAAAGGCAAGGCCACAAAATGCTACCTCTTTTACTAGTCATTCATTCATTCACTCACTCACTCACTCACTCATTCACTCCTTCAACGGAAATTGTCTGGATGTAAAGACAAATGGGCCCCAGGTCTGAGCCGGGGGAGAGACACAGGAGCAGGTCATCCCACGAGCACAGCACCGAACCCGCAGAAAGCCTGGGGTGGAAAGTTGTGACTTTGGTTCCCAGCCAGCTAACAGCCATGCTGTTGGCTGACTCCGGGCTCTGCAAGGTCTGTGAGAGTCTCGCCCAAATCCAGTTATTTGCCCGAAGAAAATCTGCTGAGGACACCAGCACAAGACACTCGATGAGCTCGGTAAGTTTGGGGCACTTAGCGCATCTACTCCATGTTCAATTTCCTTCTTTCTATGTTTTCTGCCCTTGTTCCTATTTTTTACAGTATCTCCCTCACTACCTTTCGTTATATTTCCAGTTGGTTTTGTGGAGAACAAGCAAGTAGAATTTCTGATGAATGGCATATGAAAAGTGACTAAGAAGGAATTAGATGCTAAAAAGGCCCCAAATGGGGAAAATCCCCACCACGCGTCATGCACACATCACAGGGACACATGTATGAGGGCACACCTACTTCAACCTCCGTAGAAAGAGAGGTGTAATAAAATTAACTGAATTGCCACACCAAGTTTTTAAACTTACCGCTCAGAAAGTTGGGGTTCACCGTTTTTTCTCACTGTGATTCCTATCCAATTAAAATTACTGTGAAAAGCGGGAAAGCAAGTGCTGTCAATTCTGCAAACAGAGACTGACCCCGGAAACAGAAGGCATCCTATATAAGGAAAGGGGATTGCAGCCCTGAGTCTCAGCGCCGCAGAAATCTCTTGTCCATGATAGCAACAACATTCCAAGAAAGCGAGATTAAAACTCCCCCTTACAGCTCTCTTCTGAAAATCTGCATTTGAGTCCTGTTTTACTTCATAAAATTCCTCACGCTGCACTGACCGTGGTTAAGAAAGGCTGAGATTTCTTGGAGGCTGAGCCTTTCAGACGCCACTTGTGTTCTCTGTGAGGGGGAGAGGCACATGATGAGTGGGGAGAACGGAAAGATCACACCCTCCGCTTGGGTCTCTCTGCGGCGTGAGCTCCAACCAGCCTGCGAGCGGGGAGCTCCGTGAAGTTGGAAGGAATTGTACTTGACCTGGGCACGGAGCAAATGCTTTCAGGCCCCACAGGCGCCCCCGGGAGATCCCTCTGCTTTTGGGGCACACCAGCTCGGTGCTTTCTCCTGAACAGCCAGCACTGCTCAGCTTGGGGAAGCTGGAACCCGCTTTGCCTGGGATCTGCGCACCCAGAGGGACCCTTGTCCAGTGGCTGACTGGGGTCGGGGTCCTCAGGTGCCTCTGGCAGAGGAGGTTAACCTCCCTGCACTTTGCCTGGCCTCCTGCCTGCTCAGTCCAGGGAACACTTCCTGTCTCGTCCCTTTCACATTTCTCCTCCTCTCCGGACTCCTGAGGAATGCCAGCCTAAAGCAGGAACAGTTCTGGAACTTGACCAAGGTTACTTGGAACCTAAAGTTTGAAACTGACACCAGGATGCCTGCAGGAGGCCTCCAGAAATTCTGCTTTGGTAACAGGGCTCTCTTTTGTTCGCCCTTTCTTCCAAGGACCAGCGAGCCTGCCTTGTCCCACACTAGCGGCTCGACCTGCCCACAGCCGCCCTAGGCCGTGGAGTCCCACAGCTCCTACTCTTTTCCCATGTCTAATTGTGCATAACAAATTGCTACTCTCACAAAATACGAACTGCTGTGCTTTCTACCTTGCTTTTCTCAATTATGCCGAGCTCCTTGGAGGCAGAAATAATTTTTTAAAATACTCATTTGTTGCCTGTTACTCCATTATGTTCCAAAAGTTCTGAAGGTGGTCGTACCAGGTCATGAATTGTATTTCTTTTCATCTCTAGAAACACCTTGTGTCATATCTTGTACATATTTGATGATCAATAAATACTTGCTAATTCATTTATTTCATCTGTAGGGGGTTAAGCAGAGAAGGTTGTAGAGGTTGTAGAGGTTGTAGCAGAGAAATCCACACAGTAAAACGACTTTGAAACCAAATAGAATGAAAATACAAGACATAGTTCCCATATATTCCCCGACGTTTCATCAGCGGGACCGCGGAAGTATCTGCCTCTAGGTCTTCTCTAATTCTAGCCTCTTCCCCCTCCAAAAGCGATGTCGCTGCAACCCAAACCTGATCCTGCC
>ML107474.1:0-10481 GCA_003697995.1 Taxidea taxus jeffersonii | reverse complement strand
AAGACAGACCCAACGTTTGGCCCTTCCTCTAATCAAGAATGACAACCAAAACCATTTCACACGCATTCGGCTGTCATTGTGTTACTCCCAACAAAACAGAAATGTTCTTGCTCTAAAGAAAGTAATACACAAATAACCATCAGTTGAGGACCTGCTATACTTAAGACAATGTTTTGAGTCCTGGGCCAAAACCTACTTACCTTCAAAAGAGTTACAGTTAGTAATTCAAGAGGTTCTGACTCACCAGGAAGTAAACTGGTACAAGAAAATGTACACAAAATATTTCTGAGCTGTTTAAGCTGACCCTGACTTTTTTAGGAATTCGATTTCTGTTCAGCTTAAAGCAGGGGAAAGCCTCACTTTGAAGGATTAGAACTTTAGTTGCTATTTTGAATACAGCATCATTGGTGACAGTGTCACTCAGGGTGACCGAGTCTTCAAGGGGCGTGTACTTACGCTTCATGGTGACTCTAAATGCAGGTGGACACATTTAACACTTTGTTTTGTCCTCTCACAGAATAGTGCTTGAATAGGTATAAATGAAAATGCAGACCACCTTATTGTAAACTGCTTACGTACTATTTATCCTTTAAGTTACACTTACAGCATGAGATTTATTTCTTGGAATTGTCTGTGTAGGTAGCTTTTCCATATCTATGAGTATGATTTCAAAATAGTCCCACATTTATAAAGTACTTACGATGAAAGAGAACATCGGATCTGACAGGGTTCAGAATCACTGCTCCTTGCTTCAGTTCCTTAGTAATAGAATACGTGTAAATATACAGAAATGCGTAGACATCTTAGTAAATGGCCAGAGAGACCATACGATATATTTTAATCTAATAAATGGACCCCATGTTAATGCCACTAACCAAAGACCCCGGGGTGCTTTCTATTGTGCCATAGATCTCCATCTGCTAGAACTCATCTAAGGACAACATTAAACATGTAAACACCAAAAGCAAAGATGAAATAGAAAAAGAAACAAAATTCTTTTCCAGATTACACTTAGTTCTCATATATACTGCTTGAAGCAAGGTCGGAAAGAGCTTAGATAAATATGCCCCTTATGAATTTGTATGCCCCATGCAGAAACTAATTGAAATGGTTACTTTTAAAATATTTAAACTCCACATTTGCCATTCTCTCTGGCTTTTTATCTCACTGTAAATTCTTCCTCTAAATTAGGGATGACTTCCATTTCCCCTGCATGGTACACTTCTCTCCGAAGTCTGCAATTTAATTTCTACCTCCATAATTTTAAATATTTTAAAGTCATCATTTTACACTCTCCATTTTCCTCTAAAATTGCCTTCAGTAATGGCTTCCTAACTCCATTATCTTGGAATTACATTTATCACATTTATAGGTTTGCCTTTTAAAAGCAAAACAAAACAAAAAGCCATAAAATTTGGGGATCAGAGTCTAATCACAGGATGTGTCTGAGCCAGTGGCAGCAATTACTAATATACGTAATGTGCCTCAATCAAGGTGAGGTTTATCCCACTTAAACTACTTCATTTCAGAGCTAGATTGTGTAGAGGAACAGTTAGGAAAATAAAGCATCTTTTCGCCTGTCAATAGATGCAATTGTGTTCAACTGCAAAAATAATTTACTCACAGGCTTAAATCCGGCGTCTAAGTGATGCATATAAATAAATCACCGGTGGCTTAAGCAACCACAGATAACCACCAAAATGGTGATTTGTGAGTTGTTTATAACACACCACAAATAAAACCAAAAACCTCACTGCTTATTTCAGGAAAAGATTAATTTAGTACATAGCTACTTATAAAATCATATGCGATAGGAGCTCCTGTGTGGCTCAGTCGGTAGAGCGTCAGACTCTTGGTTTCGGCGCAGGTCATGATCTCAGGGTCATGAGATCAGTGTCACGAATCTCCATATGTGTCACGAATCTCCATATGGGGCCCTGAGCTCAGGGGATATTTGGGATTCTCTCTCTCTCTTCTCTGCCCTTCCTGCTCATGTATGCTCACTTTCTCTCTTTCTCTCTCTAAAATAAATAAATAAATCTTAAAATAAATAAAATCATATAAAATTATAAAACAAAACCAATTTAAATAAATTTTTAAGAATACACTAGTCCTAGGAAAAAATTTAACATGACATTGACCATCCACCCCTCCCCACCTGACCTCTCCCCAAATATTGCAACTCTGAAAATAAAATGTATCTTCTTTAAAAGTTAAACATAGGGACGCCTGGGTGGCTCAGTTGGTTAAGCGGCTGCCTTTGGCTCAGGTCATGATCCCAGCGTCCTGGGATCGAGTCCCACATTGGGCTCCTTGCTTGGCAGGGAACCTGCTTCTCCCTCTGCCTCTGCCTGCCACTCTGTCTGCCTGTGCTCGCTCTCTCTCTCTCTCTAACAAATAAATAAATAAAATCTTTTTTTTTTTAAAGTTAAAAATAAAAAGTAAAAAAAAAAAAAAAAAAGAAGGCTGTCAGACAAATCTCTAATCTGTATGAAACAAAATGTTTTCCAGAAAGCTATAATTCAAAACATTTATCATCTCAACTAGGAACAATATATTTGATTCCTAGAGTAACGAAAGAGTATATTTTCTTGATTTTTAGATAAGCATCAAACCACAAAATGATATTTTCTATGAGTCATTCCCAGTGAACTAGAGACCTTCATTTACTATAACAAGTAAACGTTATACCTTATACCTTAGTTATACCGTTATACCTTAGTTCATCAACTAAGGTATAACCCTATCTGAGGGCATGAACCATAATTTTAATGCCTTTAATGTATGTAAGAGAATACCAGAAAAGATTTTTCTTTTCAATATATTCATTTTATTCCCACCCATTTTGCTTTAAGAGATGCCGAAATAACAATATAACTCTGTGCATGTAAACGTTGAATCTTTGCAACATGGTATCCTTCTGATGACCTCCAGCTGGGAAATAGATCCCCACGAGCGCTCAGAGCAATGACGCACCAGCCTTCACTTCTCCCCCTGCCTACCCTCTCATCTAACTCACCTCCACGTTCTGTAGCCCTTTCTCCCGAAGGGCCTTAGCTCTCCCCACTTCTCTGCACTCCACTCTTGCAGGCTCTTCTTGTCACCTCTCCCCTGGGATGAAGCACCAGCTTGGCAAGGGTTCTCCTTCTGGTGCCCATCTCACTGCCCTCTGTCCCTGTCATAAAGGCGGAGCAGTCTTTGTAAAACACAGATCTGGCTCTCTAAGTCCCTAGCTGAAAATTCTTGAATGTACCCCGAAATCCTTTATGATGAAATTCAGTCTTCTTAGCACATATCATGAGCCCTGGTTTCACCACAGTTCACTTCAGAGCACTGCTCACCGTGACCCTGAGCTGCTTCTCAAGACACACTCAGACTTGCCCCTGAGTCCAGACCGGGTTGCATTAGCTCTTCCCATCCCCCCAGCCGCCGCCCTGGCCTGTGGGCCCAGCTGCGGATTCCTCTGCTAAGACTTTCCAGGTAACTTCTCCTCCTCAGGCTACCTGAGACCACCCCCTCATTTTATGCCCATATTTTAACCAAATTTTCCTCTTTGTTCATAGTGCCACTCCTAAGACACACCTCTCATATGGTTGTTAATTTTTAAAAGTAAAACAGAGGATAAACATGTTTCCTCACCTGGGTAGTTTGGGTTCCCTTCCCCAAGTGGCTGCTCTCATGCCATCATCCCGAACATCAGGTATGCCCTGGGTTTTGTGTACAAACACGGCTTTAGTTCCTCGTACCACTTGTTGGAAAATGGTATTGAAAAAGATCATAGACTGGGGCTCCACTCTAATAATTAATCCCTGGGTAGCCATGCTTTGAGGTAGCAGGGAGAAAGTCTGGATTCTCTTGGGAAAAAAAGAAAAAGAGTGTGACAATCGCCAAGAGTCCCTGCACTCAAACTTTAATAGTGTGTTGACCCTCGCTAAACCCGACAGTTCAGGGAATATGGGACAGAGTCTGCACCACCGCAGACCTAACAACACTCGCGGGGGGGAAGCCCTCCTGGGGCAGTCCCAGGCGTTACTATTTGCAGGTTGTTCTGCTTTGCTTTGTTTTTTCTGGTGTGGAAAAATCGGAAAATCCACGAAACAAAAACAATCAAACAAACGAATCCAAAAAACAAAGGAGATAAAAGTCACTCAGGATGCCCATCTCCAAAGTAATCACAGGAAATATTTTCAGCTTCACCCACTCACTCACACCACAACGGCGTTGCTTTTTTTCTCACTATGGTGGTGCCGGTCTCTTTCCCAAACGACATGTTTTTTTCAACTTAACAATAACGCGGAAAACTTTCCGAGACAATTTTTAACACTGAGGTGAGTGAATTGAGCGAATCAGCCCTTAGGAGTCTGCTGTGCAACGTCGCGTGAAGCAGTATTCACGGGACAGAAGGCGCGAGACCTGTCCCTGCCCTGCGGGAACTTACACAAAAGTCACTTGCTTCAATCACTAATTCAACAAAAAATGGTTCATCAGAGCCTGCTCTGCGAGAGGGGCTGGAAATGATGTCAGGGATACAGCGGAGAATAAGACAGCCGTGTGCTGTCCTCACGGAGCTTAGGAGCCAGCCGGGCGCCCCGTCCCCGCGGAGGAGCAAGGTCTCACGAGGCCTGGGAGCAAAGCCTCAGAGGGAGCAGCCATCTAGAACACCTGATGGGGGCAGGGAACTCGGCGGAAAGCGGGTGGAAGGTGGAAGGCCCAGAAGGTGGGCCCATTGGCTTGGCCTCCGCTTCGGAGGTTGAATGTTTGAGCGGGACAGTGAGAATTCACTGGCTGCTGAGCTCTGCATGGTCATGGCCACGGCCACGGCCATGGAAGCAATGGGGGGGCGGGGGGCCGGGGAGTCTCCCCAAAGCCTAGAAACTGAAAAATGAAGGAACATTTGAGAAATCATGTAGCTCCTGGAGGATCCAAAACCAGAGAAAAGAGCAAAAGGGGGAGAAATGCCAAACACAGAAAAAGGTTAAGACAGTAAACGTCTTGGCTGTAGAGGCTCTAGCCACTGATTCGGGTGAGTATTGGATATTATCTCAGCTACTTTGCTGCTTCATTTCTCAAGGATAACCGAAAACTGGCTGCGGCCTCTCTGCTTCCGTTACCCTCAAGGTGAGGAAGAGGATTGGAGAAACCTGAGTGGTTCGAACATTCCAGAAAAGCTGTTGGGGAGCTTTTTTCAAACAGGGGGGACAAAGAAAATTGACCTTTTATTTTATTTTTTTAAAGATTTTATTTATTTATTTGACAGATCACAAGTAGGCAGAGAGAGAAGGGGAAGCAGGCTTCCCGCTGAGCAGAGAGCCCGATGTGGGGCTCCATCCCAGGACCCCGGGATCATGACCCGAGGCGAAGGCAGAGGCTTTAACCCACTGAGCCACCCAGGCGCCCCAAAAATTGACCTTTTAGATGGCTACAAAGAATATCTAAAATATTGGGAGAGAAGCCTTGAGCCAGGGAATTCTATCACGTAAAACAAAACATTTCATTTTTACCACAGTATTTAAGGGATCACATGGAAGGTGGTTGAGACCCTTCAAATAATGTCTCGTAGCAAGAGAAGGCTAATGACTGCGCTGATTGAAAGGGAAGGCAAGAAGATTGCCCAGGTTTTGAGAATAAAGGCTGAAGAGACAAAGCGTTTTATCTCTGTGTGAAAGAAATGGCACACAGCAAGGCATATTTTCCTCTTATTTTACCGAACCATTCAGGGCAGGATTATTAAGTCTGACAAAAAGAACTGTTTACCCTAACTGAATTGTAAGCACCAGTGAGAGGATAGGGAGTCGGCTGAGTAGCACCAGCCACCGACGAGGATTTAAAACATGGAGTTCTCTCAAAAAAGGGACAGTTTGTTTCCGTAAGGAGCACGAACCCCCTTACCCTTGGCTACTTTTCTTCCCAGACTTCACATAGACTCGAGCCCATACGGGAACTGGGCAGGGTGGAAGGGGGGCATCCTCACTCTTCTGCTTCCCTTCGGAAAGCGACAGCAAATGAACCTGTTTCCCGCCCTCCACTGGTTGCCATCAAAGGTGCTTACCTCCTCGTCTCTCTGTTCTTCAAATTTATGATCCTCCACTTCGTGTGTTTTGAAACTCAGGAGTTTTCCTCAGAAAACATGCCTCCTGTTACCGTCAACTGTCCATTCAGATACAAGACAAAAGGATGCTGTGGGCAGCTGACAACACAGCATCGCTTCTTGTCCCGCTAATGCTTCCTTTTCTTCATTTTCATATCTGAGAACTCTTTACTGTCCTCCTTCTTACTTTCTTGGAAGATAGTTCCTGTGTATTTCTCTCTATATATTTAGTACTACTCATAATTCTTCAAAAGAAAACAACTTTGGTATATTCTTCTTTATTTTTCTCTAAATATAGTATTACTCATAATTCTTCAAAAGAAAACAACTGTGGTTATTTTGGCCAATTAATAATAATATGTAATACACACCAGGTGCTTACAGGTTGACATGAGCTGTGACGAACCCTTCCCAGGGGATGTGAATTTCAAAACCACCCTACATTGTAGGCACCACTACTGAGCTCATTCTAAAGACAGGGTAACGAAGTCGGGGCTACTGGAAGTGGAGTCAGTACTTGAACCCGGAAATTTGACTCAGTGTCTGAACGGAAGAACCAAAGGCCGGCAATGCACCAGAAGAGTAGCTGTACATCAGGGAGCCCATCATTGCTGTTATATTGGCAACTCAAGACTACTGATTCTGGAACCCTATAAATAAAAATGTAATCTCACATGTACAGTGTAAGTCAGCCATGTTCCCTTGTGCTTTCTTCATCTACATGCAATCTGTCTCCGCCGTCTTAAGATGCATTTGTTTTTCATGCTGAGGCTATGAGAATTCATACCCATCTCTCCTCTGGGAGGGCACTCTTTCCCAGTTGTAAATCCGATCTGACCCTCAGTTTCAACACCTCTTGGTCCGTAGCACCTCCTGAAAACACAAGCTGTTGCAACCTCTCTCTCTGCCCTCATCAACCCTGTCCTCATGTCTGTCCATGACCCGTAATGCCCATGCTCACCAGGCCACTCAAGGCCCTGTGTGTTCACCACTCATATCCACTCCTCCACATCTTCGTGCAGGCTGTCCTGTCAGCTGGACTCCCTCAAACTCTCATTCACCCTGAAGACCTCCATGAAGGTGATCTTCCATGAAGCCTTCTCCAAGTTTGTCGCAAAGGTACAGTTTTCGCCTTGTCATTGTCCACTCTGGACATTGACACCTTGGTGATGTGAGGTGTCAACACACCTTGGTGTGTTCCATTAAGTTGTGAGCATCCCCGGGGCAGGAGTTGCTTCTTATCATCTCATATAAGAAGGATGCCAAGGCTTTCACCTTCCCAACCCAATTTCCTTAATAAGCCAGCAATCCCTCCTCCTGGCCAAGCCACCGTGCACATTAAATAGAATGTGTGGCTGATGGGGACACTCAGGACACTTCCTCTCTTTCCCTTATCTTTTGAATATGACCTTACAGGACTTGTCTACTCATTAGTCAATTTAAGTGACTGTTAATCAAAGCTGAAGACACAAGCACTGTATGGCTTACACACTCCAAACTTTATCCAGTGCTATTTGGCATAGTTTCCTTCCATGATATTCCTGATTATACTCTTATTGCTCTAAAGACCTCTTTTCTCCAGGTTTCTTGCTTTAATGTGGTTTGGGTGGTGTGTGTGTGTGTGTGTGTGTGTGTGTGTGCGCGCGCGTGTGTGTGTACATGCAAACTAAAAAAAAGATCCCATTTCTGTTTTTGCATAACTACACTTAAGGGAGTACTGAGAATCCTAAGTTTTTATTATATTATATTATATTATATCAAACATAAGAAAGTCCCCATAAGAAATGATAAGTTATTACTTACTATTTGGAGCACTAAGGTATATGCAAAGCTGGAAAAATAAATGTTCAGAGGTTTTTATAAGAGCACTGGAGCTATAGCAAATCTATTGTAAAATGTTTAGTCTGTTCTAAGTAAGAAGGATACATTTTAATTCTTAACACAGGATACAAATATAATAAGGGCTGAGAAATAATTTCAGTCTCAAGAAGGGCTTTACTAAACCCAGACTAGGGTAAAAGGAACAATTTGTGTTGAGGTGCCCAAGATCTGACTTAGAAATGCCGGACTTCAACAGAATCCTAGATTCCTCTCTCCGCTAACCCCATAAAGCCAGGAACAGACCCAGGAGGGGTCTGCAGTGCTTGAGGACATGCGGTGCTGAAGACAAGCGCCTGGGAACAGAGCCCCTCTGAGCCCACCCAATCCATCCCACACAGGTATAAAGTGGCGAGAGTGAGCATGAGACTCAGCGGCCCTTAATAGGAAAGGGTAATGGGAGAGCAGAATGCAGCGGAAGGCCGGAGAGGAGGGTCCGGCCACAGTAAGTGAGGCTACAGGGAGCAGGGCAGGCACATCAGGGAGGACTGCGATCTTGACGGATTAGAACTCCCCCAACGCCCAGTCCCTCAAACCTCTCAGCAGCCGCTGTGAAAGGTGTGTCTCCTTGATGCCCGCCTTGCCCTATCAGCTCTGGCCTTTCTCGACATTCGCCGTTTGCTAATGAAGTCTCTATCACACTCCTTATCTGGGAAATGACCAGCTGACATCTGTAACTGCACCTCCACAAATCCTGGAGGCCTAAAAAATTAAGTCGATTGATGGAAAACTTGCAAGCAAGTGACAGGCTTGACATAAGTGACACATTTGATTCAAGGTGGAAAGAGATTAATCAATAAAAATCAGCGGAGGACTGTGCCTTAGACTTAAAAAACCAATGTTTCTAGAGGGTAGATATGCTACCATTTTATAAAGGACGGCATCCGCAGAAGTCATGTCTAAATACACAACTGCTAAAGACACTTCAAATTTGTACAAGGTGGACACTAGCTTCTTGGGTTGCTCTGCAGCCTTTCTAGCAAATACTAGAAAGCTAAAAGGGAAACATTACCCTAAATGGAGCAGACTGAAAAATTAAACTGGTGGACTCCTTAGCTTTGTCTGTACTCAATCTCGAATTTGCCCTCTGAGAAAGCTGTGGACCCACGACATTGTGATTGCACATGCAACTGGTTCTTGAATCCGCAAGAAATAAAAATACATTGAAATCACTGCATTGTGGAATGGCACAGACACATATGTTATGCACTTTGAGGCACCTTTCATGATCAAAATGACTACAGGCATTAACTAGAAAGGCAAAGTGAAAAAAAAAAGTCACTGGAAATTTTGCATAATTACAAATGGAAAACGATAATAAAATGCAAATATTCTGGTTAAAAAAATAAAAGATATAGTTGAAAAGGGAAAAATCCCAGAAGAAACCCTAAGACTTCTGAAAAACACCTTGTTGAAAGTCCAGGGAAAATATATGCTAGAGATCTAAAGGGCCAGGTGCTTGAAATAAAACCCCTCATGGCTACCCTGGCAAAGGTAGAGGGCCACAGTAGGATGAAGGTATCACCAGGAAACAAAAGACGGTTCAGCTGGGGAAAGGAGGAAGCCCAGAGGTACAAATAAGTAACTAGACCAAAGAGGTATTTGAAAAACATCTTGCAAAAGACTCCAAAATAAATACTGAAAAGTTTTTAAGGACATCAAAGAGCGAAAGTGAGTGAGAGAAACTTCCAGCATTTGAGAACAGCACACACAACAATGGTGCTGCAGGGAATAAAGAGAGAATGACAAGGACACCGAGGAGCTATTTGGCTCTACCTTTATGAAACCGTGAGGGAATGTCCAAATTTTTCTACAGGCGCAGATAGGCACCACGTGACTTTAAAGAAACGATGAGGACCTAGCCTGGAAGTGGACGAGATGGTCCCCTCAGGGATGAGGAACCTGCATGCAAGTTGCTCTGCAGACGCCACAAGCCGACTTCTTGGACCAGATGTGCATCCGGCCCCTGCAGCGGCTGCCACGCTTCAGAACAAGCCCCGGTGCAATGTCGTCATCCCACGGGGCTGCCCTAGTCATGGGAAGGCCGTCAAAGCCCCCGAGACTCAGTGCTGTCTCGAAAACTGAGAGCAGGTGCCGAGACAGCAGCGGGTGCCTAAGCAGGTGTGGACTGGGGTGGGCACTAAGCATGATCTCTGCAAAGAAAAGGAGCACCTAACTCACCTCCTGGAATTCCCTGAGTCCGTACATCCTGTGGCGAAAGAGAACACGTGGACGGAACTTACTTAGATGTTCAATGCTTTTAATTTCCTCTTCGCAGATACCCCAAAGCCATATTCCCTTCTCCCAAGTGGCTCTTCCCCATTCTCTCCACTCTCCAGAAACATGCTGTCAACCTTCATTTCTCTCCCCTTCCCCACTCATCCGGCCAGTTGCTGGATCTTGTCAATTCTACCTTCTCAGTATCTCTGGAACGCGTGCTACCTCTCCCCTGTCCTCGTCCCCTGACAGTTCACCCCTGCCTGTGTTAGCAGAAGAGCCTCCGGCCCAGCGCCCC
>ML107472.1:10571-20707 GCA_003697995.1 Taxidea taxus jeffersonii | reverse complement strand
TCTCTCTCTCTCTCTCTCTCTCTCTCTCACACACACACACACACACACACACACACACACACAGGCATGTCTCCATTGAGCTTGGCTTCAGATACCAAAAATGCAGAACTCATTTTGGAAGGGTAGAATATAGAGGGCTAAAATTAGTTGCAATGTTCCAAGAGAACCTGATACAATGTAAGATATGTTAGATGCATAAAACAGCCCGTGACCCACAGTGAAGAAGTTGTGTACTTCTCTACTGGGATCTGGCAACCCTTTGCTTAACTGCCACAGTACTCCACAATGCTTGGTGCCTGTTGTTATTTGGGGTTTTTGTTGTTGTTGTTCGTTTTGTGTTTTGTTTTTTGTTTTTTGCTTTGCTTTTAACCCAGAAATGATGCTCTTCCCCATCCAACTTGGCCCCCAGCCATGGTGTGCAAAGACGCTGAGATGCTCTCACCACTTCATCCGAAAGCCTGGCTGAAAAAAATAGAAACAGGTGTAACCTGGGAGCCAACAGAATAGCTAACAAGGATACAATGTTTCAGTCGTAAGGGCCAGGTTTAAGACCTGAAGCTCCAACCTCAGCTGCGCGCGCAAACAGAATATTCTGCACAACAAAGGCTAGCCTTTCTGGCTGTGGAATCAATTAGCCCCATCTCCTCTCAATGCCCATCAGCCGTGGTTTAGTGGTCCCGCCTCCCCTATGTCCTGTAGTGGAAACCAGAGCAAGACATGTTCGAAAGGGGACTTTCCCTAACAGATATGGGATTCCGTATCTGATGGCATTTCAGAGCGTGCCTACAAGTGGAAAACCTTGTCCAGAAACTTAAGGGATTGTCTCCAGGACCAGATTCCCAGTTGGGGGGAGGGGGATTAGAACTTAGTTAAAAGTCCAGGACAGAGAAACACTATGCAGAACTTCAAGTCACTATCTACAGATATAAGAACAAGGCTATTAATTTACTACATGAGAACTTTGGGGGGGGAAAATCCTGCAGCTGGTGGGTTAAATGCCAGGTGGGTTAAATGCCAGAACTTAGATCCAGAGCAGAGCTCTGGGGTTGTAAATCACAGGCGGCTATGGTGTAGAGAGAGGTCATTTTAAAAATACCATCCCATTTTCTGTATCATTTCTTGCTGCTTCGAAAAACCAGACAAGTGAGCAGAGCTGGAGATGTCTTTATGACACTCTTAAAATGTGTACATATGAATACTGTAAATTTCACCCAAACAGCCAGATGGTGGGTCTAATTTACCCATCCCAGCGTGATGATCACAAACACAATCGCTTCGCGGGCCCCTGGGTGCTGAGAGTGGCTCATCTCATACTTGGCTCGTGTCATCGGGGGCCATGGGTCTTCTTTCTGTGCGATTTTATTAACTCCTCTTAGCTTGCGGCATTTCACTTAACTCCCAATGAGTGATCATGGTACGGTTAAGATAAAGCTTTGTCTTTCTAGAAAAGTACAGAAAGGTAACTTTTTTTTTTCTTAAGTAGCCTACACAGTGTAGAGCACAACGTGGGGCTTGAACCCATAACCCTGAGATCAAGACTTGAGCTGAGATCAGCAGTTAAATGCTCAACTGACTGAACCATGCAGGTGCCCCCCAAAAGGTAATTCTTAGGGGAAAAAATGTTAAGGTTGGAACATTAGAGAAAGGGTAAAGTCGACAGAATGAAACAATGTGTGACTTTGGGAAAATCAAATACTGAATATAAAATTAAAGATGTCTAACCATGTAATTCACAGAGATGAATGATCTCAATCTGATAATAATTATTCCCTGCTTCGGTTCATTTTCTTTGTCTCTCCCTCTTAATTTTTTATAAAAGATGCCAACAAGCAGAGTATATTTTAAAAATCTCTCCCTCTTACTCTTTTTCTAAAACATGCCAACAAGCAAAGAGTGGATTTTAAAAATGCAATAGAGGAATTTTTCCTAAAATGCTGTTCTTCCTATCTTGAGAGCGAAAAAGCATTATTACTTCCGTGAGATTCATTTGGCATTAACCCTTTAAATTATACCAGGAGTCTACTATCTTACAGAGACACTATCATCTTACACAGACTGAGGGAGTGCTAGTAGGAATATAGTAGTAAATGGAAATAAAAATAGTAAGAAAAAAAGATAAAGGGAATTATAGTATACAGTCATCATCTGAAATGTCAAGGTAAAAAGAGATTTTTGTTTGCCAAAGCACACAACCGATGTTCTCTTTTATTTCCCTCCTGAGTTGGCTCTGTATACAAAATGCAAATTTTACCCGTCCTCTGGTCTGGACCGTCCAACATTTTAAGAAGTAGCATGTTAAGACCCAGGGATCAATCGTTGTTAGGGTGGCCCAGAAGCCCATCCAATACTGTAAATTCAAAAGGGACATACACAGTTATGCTCCTCCAGTATTTGTCCTGCCCCAGTAGACCACAGGAGACAACATTCCAAATGGGACTCAAGCCTTAGAAGTTTATTGACGTGAGGGAGAAACATTCCCACAGCAAGCCTGAGCCAAGAAAGTAACAGATCATCATTTTCTTGCTTGTTTTAAAAAAAATGGTTTCATTGTGTTTTACATAAACGTTGGCTTTCTTTCTAGCTGCGCCCAATCTGGGGTGGCGGCGGGGAGTGACTTCATCATCGTGAATAGACAGTGCTGACTTTTATGCCTTTGTGTCACTGAGTAGAAGGCACTATAAAGTGAGGGAGATCACTCGGGACTTGTCAAGAGGCTGATGATACAAATTCTGGGGGACTGGAAATCACTCTAAAGCAAACCGAGTGATAGCAACATGTTGAATTTTGCACTGTTGACTATGGAAGTTAAATTAATTCAGGCTTTAAAAAATTTTTTAGGAGATCCGTGTTTGGTGAGGATGGCAATTTGAACATTAAACAGTGATTTTTGCCTGTTCCTCCCGGGCCACTAAAAAAGTGGTAAGCTATTTTTATTTTTAAGATATCAGCAGGCAGGACAAATAATGGGCAGACAGGGAAAAGAGAGCAGGGTGTGGGGACAGCTGGCCACACGCTTGCAGGTGCAGGACTCCCACTCAAGTTTACTCCACAGACCCGTGCCCTCATGCCCACTCCCGTGTCAGTGTCCCAGGGGGCTCGGCAAGTGGGGGATTCAGGTCGGATGATTTAAGATGCCTGCTTCCGGGTAAGAGGCACCTGGACACGTAGTCCATTTTGTTTTCCTCTGTTTATTTCAAGGCCTAAAGAACAGTGTTCATATAAAGGAAGTGCCTCCAAGCAGGCTTTTGCAAAAGCGTCTTTAAGTGTTGAAGGGCCTTCTCTGATGCAGTGGTTCTCGGAGCGTGGTCCTCTGAGCCACAGGGGTGTCCAGAGAACATATTAGAAAGACTGATCATCAGAGCCTACCCTAGGCCCTCTGGGTGGGAAACGTGGGGCGTGGGGCTCACCAGCACCATACTAACGAGCCGTCCAGGTGAGCTGGGCTGCATGAATGTGAGGGAGCTCCCACTCTCTGCGGGACCAGGTGGAAGCTATTGACCTTGACCTATTATCAAGAAACAAACTAAAATAAATGTGGGAGGAAGACAGCCCGGGGGGACCTTCTGCAGAGAGCTCGTTCTCCAGGGCTGTTGGCATCTAGGGGGGAAACCCTGGATGTCCCCCCTGTTCCCCCAGGAATTTGGCAGCCCTTGGGATTGGGACTGAACATCAGTCAAACCACATTTAGGAAAATGATGAATGCTTAGGGTTAGGAAGGCAAGATTTCAACAACAAAAATAACAGAAATGGCAGGTAAAGTTTCCAATCCAGCAGGGAAGAGGGGGTTAAAAAAGGCAACTCTGGGGACACCTTGGTGTTTCCATCCGTGCAGCACGTACTCTTGAGCTCAAGGTCATGAGTTCGAGCCCCACGTTGGGTGTCTGTAGAGATGACTTAAAAATAAAATCTTAAAAAGGAAAGAAAAAGGCAACTGTGAAGAAGTTATGAAAGGAGAAAAAAATAAGAATAAATAAGATTGTGAAATTTGTATCCTCCCAACAGCAGATAGCAAAAATCCTGCCAGGAACGTACCTCTCCTTTTCCCTTGCCAGGCAGGGTGTCTCTACCACTAAAGAGAAACAAAGGCACACTAAGGGCAGGTGTTCACATACACTTGCCTCATGTTCAGTTTGAAGCTCTTGGCCTTGCGCAGAGAAACCCTTCCTTTCTTCTCGTCCTCACCAACTGCCTCTTGGCTTCAGGAGAGTCTCCACCCTCACAAAATTCCCTGTGCGCAGGAGGCTTTTGTGGAAATCAAGGAGCAGCCTACATCTTCTGCTGGGGTTGATGGGGAACACACACAAAATAGAGTCCTTGCACCTCACCTGTCTGCTGTCTTAGGTGGCTGATAGTCTCACACACAAGTGCACGGTCCCTCGGTCCCCAGGGCCCCTCATGGCAGTGATTCTGGTAAAGAGGTTTGTTGTGATGCTTCCTGCTGCATTCTAGATGGAGAAGATGGATTCTCCGTGTAGGGCGTTAGCAAAACATACATGGATCTTAAAAAACGAAACTCCTTTCTGCATGGATATAAGCACGGACTCTACTCCCCAGTCCTCATGGCTGCTGGGCAGGATCACAGGCATGGGTTCTAGCCGGGGGACAGTGGAAAGAAGTTGGGTATACCGCTCCCCGGCTTGGCCCAAACAATTTAGTGTCCTCTGCTCTCTAACTCTATCTGCCCACCTGCTGACCAACACAGGGGCCAACATCATAGACGACGCAGGAGCCATGAAGCGGGAGGAGTTTGGGGCCCCGAGTGACTATGTGGAGCAGAGTGTCAAGCCACAAGCGTGCAGACAAGCAGGCTGTACCTGGGCTAAAAATATGCCTGTTTTGTTTGAACAACTAATGTTGTAAGACTTAGCTTTATTGCAGCTAGCATTCATGGAAGGCCGCTGTGAATGAGAGTCGTTACCAATGTGAGCAAGATGGTCTCAAGTGCAAATTAAAGCACTTGCTTCTAATGAAAGAAAGAAAAAAAGAAAGAGAGGGAGGGAGGGAGAGAGAGAGAGAGGGAGGGAGAGAGAAAGAAGGGAAGGTGGGTGGGACGAGGGAGGGAGGGAAGAAAGAAAGGAAGGAAAGTCCAGATATATTTTATCTAAAAAGATAATTCCAGCAACCCCTAAATTCTGGCCATCAAGGTTTAAGTATCCATCATGGCATCCATTATGGTATGAATCAGTAAAAGGAGAGGCTGCAGAATTTGATGGAGTAAAACCTTAAAATGAAACGACCAGCCAAAATTCCTGTAAAAGCGTTATAAACCCTCCATCAAGGAAATGCACCAAACCCATTTTATTGTCTGCTCTATGATGTATTCAAATATTTGCATATTTAATACATTCCTTGTTAGAGAAAATCTTTTCTTTGGTTTTATGGGTAATTTACTTTACTCTCTGTTAAGCTATAAAGAGCAAATCATCTGTCGCATTAGCACAGAATGTGTGAACACCAAAATGTTTCTCTCTGATAATCTCTGGCTCTTCATAATTGACCCTTCTCCCCAATTGAAACTATTAGTTCAATTGTTCTCACTAACGTTCTCCACATACGAATCACTTACTACCTCTCGTGCACGCAGAATTGTCACAGGAGTTCAAAAAGCTGCAAAAATGTTGCCCATCCAGTCAACAATAACGTTTTCCAAAATGGGATCAAACACAATCAAGGAAACCACTAGATCTGACTGGCTTAAGCTACTTCACCCTGGTTCTGTGTGTCTGATGATGGGAGGCAGGCCGGGGCCATTCTGGACTTATGTCAGTTGATGTCTGGGTTTAACCGGCTCTGGATCTGAAGGAGATGGGTATCCGTCCTGGCTCCATCACTTGTATGCTCCAAGACCTTGAGGAACTCACTTCCTTTCTCTCAGCCTGAGTTTTCCCACCTGCAAAATGGTAATAGTCACAGTACTTTACTCTGCAGGACTGGTCTCAGCGATTGGAAACACAAAGCATGGGGCTCAGAAGTAATCATATCATAATGTGTCCAATGGTTAAAAATGGCTGTTTTTGTCATTATTCTGGCAATAAATGGCTATCAGCTATCTCTGTGCATTTGAGCAGCTCCATGTATGTGAAGATGCACACACAGATTTATTTGCTCATGCGTCTACCTATTTTTTTTAAAGATTTTATTTATTTATTTGACAGAGAGAGAAGTCACAAATAGGCAGAGAGGCAGGCAGAGGGGAAGGGAAAGCAGGCTCCCCGCTAAGCAGAGAGCCCGATTTGGGGCTTGATCCCAGGACCCTGAGATCATGACCTGAGCCTAAGGCAGAGGCTTAACCCACTGAGCCACCAGGTGCCCCGCATCTACCTATTTTTAACAGTTAACATTGTTAACTGTTTAAAGGGGAAGAATGAAAGCGGAAGGTAGACAGAGGGAGAGGAGCAGAGAACAGTTATGATAACAGAGGAAAAGGGAAAAGAGGGCTGGGAGGACAAGAAGCAACAACAACAACAAAAATAAGTGGCTACTAAAGCCTAAAACATGTACTTTGTGGCCCTTTAGAGGAAATATATGCTGACTCATGCCCTAGATTAAGCAGGTTGTGCGGGGGCATTAACATCCTTGGGAGCAACCCTCAGCAGCAAGGGCAGATGTTTCAAGCAAGGCACAGTTAAAGCTCCCCTTCATGCCGAAGCTGAAAAAACCTGAAACAGAGTCACTTCCCCTATAACCGATGATCAAAGGTCTAGAGTCAGCGAAGATTTAAAATTCAGGGACGTAGACCCCAACTGTCAATAGGAATGGGAAGGAATTTGAAACCAACTTTTATTGAATCCTATACAATGAGGACTAACTCTCAGTGCTTCTTTGCCCCTTCACCTGGATATTCTTGCTCAGTGAACAACCTGAGCTGCTGTCCATGGCAGCCCTGCCAGGAGAGATCCACAAGGAACTCTCTGGTTCTAATTGAACATTCATCCTCTGCAAGCAATTTCTTAATGCTGGAACAGGAAGAACAGCTGTTTCACTGCTAAACACACTTTACTGACTTCCCAATTGCCAAGATCTAGAGACATTTTGAATAGTTTAAGTAGTTTCCCAAATGTATGATGGTAGAGTTCCCACTTGGTACATGCCTTAGATGTATCCAGGAAATCACTTTGGATAATGCCATCTAATGGACCAGATGATATAATTAAGTCCCAGTTACCGAGCGGCCCTTTCCACTTACCCCATGAATTGATGCCAATTTGGAGTTTAATCACTCATGAGAGACCAATAAAGAAACACCTCCTTGATAAAACAGTGCAATTGGGACTTTTTATGACTTTATGTTCAGCAACATAAATTCAGCATCAAGAGCCGGGCATGAAGCTTCTCCTGGCAGATGATAGCTGTGTTGGGTCATTGCTCACTCAATCAGAATCCCGCAGAACTTGGGGTTCTAAGGATGGTTTTGATATTACTTTTCTAGGTATTATAACACAGAGAAAATAAATATTACAGAACCCAGGGTCCAAATAGTTTATATCCCCCAAACTCCTAAATCATTCCTGGTTTAGGAATACAAATATGTCCTCAAGGGCTGAGTGACAGAGAAGACACAAGGAAATGGAAAAGAGAATTCAGTTCAAATGAATGCAACGTTGACTCCAACTGAATGCCCCTTTAAAGAAAGAAGAAAAGAAAAAAAACCCGGAATGCTCCATTAATCAGGAGTTACCTGAAATTAGGATTTCACCTTAAAAGGATGTGGTCACTAAAAATCCAGAGTGGGATGAAGACACTTTTTTTTTTTTCAGATCCTAACTATGGAAAAAGCTATTGAAAAGCGTGGCCCAAAGCTATTGCCTGAAAAAGAATTTTTTAAAAAGCTCTGATGTATCAGGTTTGGCCACAGTTTTTATGGACATAAACATTTTTTTTTCAAAATTTTCATTTCTTTAAATGAATGAGAGTGGTGAGGGAAAAAAATGTCTCATGTGCTCTCCTGCTAATAAGAGAGGTATTCTACCCCATTTCAGGCTTCCAGTAAATTCAAATCCTTTTAATAATTCCTACAGATAGGATGTCACTAGGGGCTCTGTCTCCACCATCCAACTCCATTTGTGACCACCGTTTGCTGGCCAGACCGCCCTTTGAGAATTAGCCTTGGTGACAGAGGCCATTACAAAGCCAAGACAATTGTGTTCAGATCAGTTTGAGAAGTCAAGTGTTTAACTGAGGCAAACAACTATGTAGTGGGCATGTATTCACATGTACTTTTTTACACGACTAGCAGATTTTTGAGAAAGAAGTGGACACAGCAGTGGAGATTCGGCAGGGCTTTTCAGAATCATTGCTATTTTATTACACCTCATGAAACCCCAAGAGGGGGCACAGGGTACAAAATTTCCCCACCATAATTGTGCAAGAGCTTTAGTTTGGCCAGGACACCCCTTCCTTGGGGGACCTGGGTCTTATCCAACCCTCAGTTTACCGATGAGGGCTGGTGAGGTTCAGAGAAGGAGGGAAACGTGCTCAGGACTTCACCCTAATTGAAGGAAGAACTAGAAATTTTACTGTGTTCACGTAAATCAAGTGTGTCTTATTTAGTAGTCTTAGCGAGTTTCTTCGGGCATCAAAAGCTGACTTTTCAAGATCAGCCACATTCACATAGCTTTGCCCTTACATCAAAAGCACAAATCGTAAGGAGGCTAGCGCCAGTATCTTTTCTCAGTCGTTAGCAGAACACCCTGTCTCAGAAAGCCACTCCCTAGAGCTGGCCCTATTCAGCTCAGTGATTGAACAGTAGGGGCCTCCTCCTCCTCCTTCGTCCCCTCCCCCTCTCCTCCCCCACCCTCCTCCTCCTCCTCCCCCTCCTCCTTCTCCCCCACTACTACTTCTTCCCCTTCTTCTTCTTCCCCTTCTTCTTCTTCCCCTTCTTCTCCTCCTCCTCCTCCTCCTTCTTCTTCTTCCACTTATGCAAAACTTTAAACTTGAAAGTAAAACAACGGTTTCTTTGACGGTGTCTGAAGGCATTCTGGCATTTACCCCAGTGATAATTAATGTTCTATCCAGGCCAAGGCCATTGATCATCTAATTGTCTCGCTTTGTGTCTGAATAATAGACAGTAATCAAGAAATAAAAATTTTGCCTGGTGCAGGAAGAAAAGAGGCTCAGGAGATCTAAGAATGACAATTAGAATTTGCATACCAAGACCCAGTCCAGGAGCTCTCTGGTGGGCAGGAAGGGAATTCACACACATAAACAGACTCCAACAGAAAGGCTCCTGTTAGTTATTATCTCTCTAATGGTGCCTTGGTTATAAGATCTGTAATTAATTATAAGCAATGGATGATGGCCAGGAAGAGCTGATGGCAATCTGGTGGTGGACAGCCTTCTGTAAGTTTGAAGATGTCTTGTCATATTGAGGCTGGCTAATGTACTAGACATTCAGTCTTACTCAATGGAAACTCCAAAGATAAATTGCTAGAAATATAGAACAACTTCCCAAAAGTTCACCCCCAGTGAACAGCCAGTGACCACGCCAAACAGAATGGGTTTTGAAAGTCCGAGGCCCTTCCCTCCCTCCATGGCTATCTCTTCACTTAGACAGCGAGAATCCCTGCGTCCCTAGCACCAAACACAAAGCCAGGCACAGGCTTGGTGCCATTTCATTGTTTTTAAGAAATTATTTGCATTGAACTGAGTAAAATAGAATATCATAAAATTCTGGGAAAACCAGCAGGTGGCCTTAAATCCTGAGTAGACAGAAACTGTCCCCAATTCCCAGCTGACCAGTGCCCAGATGCGTCAGTGATGGTGAGGAACTGGGCTGGTATAGGGTGCCCACAGCAGAGATGGTGAAAAAAACTTAAATTTCCCAAAGAGCTTACCTTTGCTCCAGAATTAGGGGGGTGAAGAGAGGGAAAAGGCTCTTCATCAGCTTTTGATGCAAGAACAAAGATATGTTTCATAGGACGTTACTTTCCTTTTAAAGCTCAAAGGATGTTGTCCAGCAAATCCGCAGTTACTTGTAAGAGATGAAGAGCGAAGGTAGCATGTTTGCCCGTGTCCTCAGGCTACCCCAGAGCCTAGGAGATACCCTCTGTTCCTTGAACCTGAGCAAGCTTTTACTGAAGAAAAAGGTGGACATGACACATTGGCGAGCTTTCTTGCTATTATCCCGTTCCTCAAGC
>ML107472.1:0-10171 GCA_003697995.1 Taxidea taxus jeffersonii | reverse complement strand
TGCTGGGAATGGCTGTACCCCAGTCCTTCTTCCAGTGCCTTGTGTTAATCTGGGCTCTCCTTGTATCCAGAAAGATGTGTGCTTAGGCATAGGATTCCCTTCTGACCACTGCTAACACAACCCCCCACAGACTCAGCAGTTTTAGGAAACAAATGTATTATCTGATAGTTTTGGAGATCCCAAGCCCTAAAATCCTGGTGTTGGTAGGGCTACATTGGAGGACAATCAGTTTTGAGGTCTTTTCCAGGTTTCAGAGTCTGTCTGCATTCCTGGGGTCTTGCTCTGTCTTCTTTGTGACCTTTGTTTTGATCACCCCCTCTTCTCCGCCTCCCCCTTATGAGGACCTCTGTGATTCTGTTTGGTTCCATGTGGACACACAGGATAGTTGTTCCATCTCCAGAATCCTAATCACCTCCGCTAAGCCCCACTTGGCACCTAAGGTCCCGGGGACATGGTCATGTGTCAGGGGGGCTGTTCTGCCTCTCACAGAGACGCACCTTACTAAGCCCTTAATTTCTCCCAAACCTGCTCCTCCCTCCCTCTATCTTCCTCCTCCCAGTAAATTCAGCAGCTTCACTAAATGTATGTTTAATGACAACAAATGGCTGTGACTCTGATAAATTTTTCAAAGTAATGGCACCCCTTTGCTTGGTGTTTCTTTTTTTAAAAAAAGTACCTATTAAGCAAATGTACATTTACCAAAAAAAAAAAAAAGCAATAAACAGATGTCTTTCATTAGCAAAAGAAGGGTTTTCGGTTTTACCCAACTTTAATTTTCTTCCTTAATGCTCATCAATAGATGTGATGAAATAAAGCCTTCAGCCAAATACTCAATTTTGGAAGTTTCTAGACACGAGGAACTCTGTAAAGTTGAGACAGAGGACACACCAGCTTGGCTAGACTCTAGACAGAGATGGCCGCCATCCTAAGCTCGTCTTGGGATCATATTCTAACACTGCGTTCGAATAAAACAATTTCCCTAAACGAGACTTGATTTGACCCATTCAGGGTTGGAAAAGCGACCAGATCAAGCATGGGGAAGCACTAACCGTGACCTGACCTGTGTCCCCAACCATGTCTGTGCCTGGCCACTGCGCTCAGGGAATTTGGAATGACCCTATTTCATCACTGGCCTGAAGACAGTGTCGGTGTCCACCTCAAGTAGAAAACTTGGATGACCAGGAGTCACGAGATCCAGGTGGGTGGTGAGGAGTGAAGCGTGCAGGGAGCACTTCTAATCTGCATGTAATTCTTCCCCCAAATCAGGGAGGGCTTTCTCACTTCTCTAGAAATAACTGGTCCTCTTCATCTACCTTTCATTTTCCCACTCTGGATAAAGACATAGCTCCCAAAATAAGTCTGACTTCCCTCTTAATGCTTCCACTAGAAATAACACAGTATGGATGTTGTGTTGCATGTAGTTCCCATTCGCCCTGGATGACAGGGTAAACAGTGAGGAGTGGGGACGCGGGCACACCCAAGGTGCCCTTTGAGCAAACAACCTCGCCTCTCCACCCCCAGCACTTGCTGCCAGACAGGAATGTGAGTCAGTGTTGCAGATCGTCCTTGTTTGCAAAAGAAGATGGAACATGTCTACTTGAACACGTGGTCTTCCAATTTTTTTTCCTCAGAGCATTTTTTAAATCATAAATAAGGGTCTTTGGGCAAACGTATCCAGTTTCCCAGCTCCTAAGAGAAGCTGATGCACGAAGGTCAAAACCAGGGAGCTTGGATTCATCACACAGGTGGGACTTGGTGGCTACAACATTCATCGTGCCCAGGTTGTGGGAACTTTCCCAATCTCCAGGAGCAGAAACAAAATCCTGTCAGGCCTCCAGTCTCCTTTCCCGTGATGACCGGAGCCCACAGGACATGGGCGTGTGGCTCCCAGGAAGCCGTAGCTCTGGGCTTCCAGACTTGATAGGTTATCCAATATTTCTGTTTTTCAAAACATCCTTGCTGGTTTAGAATCTCAGAGGTACCAATGGGAAAGGGCATTTCATCCGTTTGGTTCTCTGGGAAGTGGACATTGAGAGGCAGTTAGGAGTACAAGCAGTTCACGGAGGGCAAAGCCTGAGGAAGATCTCAGTGGAAGGAAGCAGATTTGGGCAGAGAGGATTCTGGAAACGGGTCTGCGGGAGTTTCAGCCCACACAGCCGGACGGCCCGGAGCAGAGTCTGCCTGTTGGCAGAGTCCTGGGCACGGGGCAGAGCTGGCCAGTTCCGCGCCCCTGCTGTGATTTGCTGAGCCGTTGGCTCATTGTCTGGGAAGAGGAAAAACCACAGCAGATCCAGAGGGCAACAGGTAGAGACTGTCAGCTCACTAGACCCCTTGCAGCTAAGTGGCAACCTATGGAGATCCATGTGGCCCAGCTCCATGGCAGCCAAAAAGAGGCACCTGTAATGGACCCACTTTCATTCCTGAGCAAGTCTTGTTTCTTTGGAGTAGATGTCATGCACACATCTGCTCACTCATAGACTCCTTCCTTCACTTAACAGATATTTGCGGGGTAACCAATACCTTTCAACCAGACCTGTGACAGGGAGAGCATCACCCCTTCCAAGACTGGTGGCAGCCGGGCCACTGATGAGGTCTCCGCACTGTGGGATGGGGCTTTTAGTGCAGGAATCGCAGGTGCTGGGGTAGGGAATGGGCATGTGCAATGGAGGTGTCTATACCCAGCCTCTGGGGGTCCACTACCGTTTCAGGGACATGCAGAGCTAATCTATCCATCTGACCTCCCAGGTAGCTAAAATTCTGGATTTCTGGAATAGGTCATGTTACAACTGACATGTGCACATTTTACCTAAAACCCACGACTGACCAAGAAGATGATTCTCACTTTGTGTTCAGGTGGGAGCCAGGATTGGAAAAGCAGATTGTTCCTCCTTTGGAACCCCCACAGCTGCAAGCTGTAGGAAGCACAAGTCCAAAATTCAGGGGACTTGGGGTCAGAGATGATATGTGAGACCCAATGCCGTGGCAAGGAGAGAAACCGGGGCAGATGGGGGAAGGGACCCAGAGAGAGGAAAGCTGGAAATAAATCGTAAAGAAAAAAGCCTACGCTTAGATAGTTACAAATCAAAGCCAGATCCAAGCACGAGGCACTAAGACATTTAATAGCGGATGCTATTATTGTGTCTATTTTATAAATGAGGAAACTGAGCTAGAGGGATGAAGCAGAAGCAGAGGGAGGGGCTGGACAAGATTGCATTCAGCTCCAGGGACAGGATCTGAGGGGGTCCAAGCCCAGTAAGAGGAAGGCTTGTGTAGGGTAAGGTACATGTGGTCTCCCACAGGGGGGCCCCCATGGAAACTGCCTTTATGAAGAAGAGGCTCACCCCTTTCCCCACCCCCCTGCCACCCCATCTTGTGACTGGCAGATGGACCACCCACTTCCCAGCTGGGCACCAGGCACAGTTTGGATCTCCTTCTCATGCTGTTTGGGAAGCCTCCCTACCTGAGTCTTTAATGGCCATACTTTACTTCTCCAGGACACTGAGTCACCAGTTGGCTGTCCAGAAATTAATGATGCATCATCCCAGACGTGGATGCACGGAGGGTGATCTTGGAGAACCTCCCGCAGGGACATCCAGCTGGGGATGGGAAAGCAGGTGAACGTTTAGACCAGCGGCCCCCAAATGCAGACAAAGTGATTGATGGGGGTGGTGAAGAGGTCATTTTGCTGGATGCAATAAAGGGAGGTACAGTTGTTGACTGGAGAACTTTTCCCAGGAGGGAGGATGGATTGCTTAGGAGGAACAAGGTCCTGTCATAACTGTCCTCCTCTCTCAAGAGTTGTGGATGGTTCGGCCTGGAGTTGACAGTTAGCTACACTAATTAAGAAGACAACCATTCTTCCCAGAGCCTCTGCTGTGTGTCAAGCACTGCCTCGGGCCTGGGAATAAAACATGAAAAAAGGCAGAGGAAAATTCCCCCCCACCCCCCCCCCCCCCCCTCGGCCAGGGGACTTATATTCTGGGGCGAGGCGCCCAGACAGCGATCAGGTGTATTAGTAACAATATCTCAGGTACAGAAGGGCTATGGGTAAGAGCAAAGTGAGAAGGAGGGGGAGGGAGTGTGGTTGGAGGGTGGGCACAGGATTTTAGGACACGGTTAGGAATCCCTCAGCGAGAAGGTGATCCCTTTGGAGTAATTCAGTGTAGCAACCAGAAGGCAGAATCAGGATGGTAACCATAATTAACCACACTTACAGAGCCCTGGCTGTGCGCTGGGGACTGATTGTGCCCTACAGTTTACTTCTTTGATTCTTAATGATATACCTGTCTGGGGTCTTGCATGACCTCCTTCATTCTTTCTTTCTTTCTTTCTTTTTTTTTTGAAGATTTATTTGATTATTTGAGAGAGAGTGAGAGCAGGAAGAGGAGCAGAGAATCTCTCCAGCAGACTCTGAGCTAAGCTTGGAGCTCGGTGTGGGGCTTGATCCCACAACCCTGATGCCATGACCTGAGCCGAAACCAAGGGCTGGTCACTTAACCGACTGAGCCACCCAGGTGCCGCACCATCATTTTTTCTATTCTCACTGCTCTTTCTTTCACAAAAGAATTATTTCTAATTTTTAAGTAGTGGACCCAAGTCTGCTTGTCTATGGGGTTGACATGTGATATTTGAGCAGGTTATAGGTTCCTCTACGAAATCATATATTCAGAGCACATTTTATTCAGATCAAGGTTACACTTCTCTTTGCTCTGCTCCTGAAGCTGCAAACTACACCTTTAAATTCCTCACCCCATTATCACATCTCCATATAAGGTAGAAAAGGGCATTCCCAAGAGGAGATTCCCCTGTCCCAACCCCACCCCAGACTGGTATATAAATAGTAAGGAGCAGTTATGGAAATCACTGCTATTTTATCTGAGGAAACTTTAAAATGCCTCATTTTTAGAAATGCTTTCAAACTGAAATTTTAGGATTTCCCTAAGCTTATTCTGGGGGTCCAAACATGGGGAAAGCAACACAAAAAAAGGAAAAAGATAAATTGAAGACTGAAGAGAGACATGACAGTCTGATGGATGTTACTGACTTTCCATTTTATGGGAGAAGCAGAGACTTGATCAGGAATCCAACAGGCAGAGTAGCCAAAAGTTAGGACGACAGGTGTCGTCCTGACCATGCCCCTGCCCAGAGCCCGCTCCTTGGTAGCTCCTGGACATGGGCTTCTGGCAAGTAGAGACCTCTTCTCATTTTAGGGCAGAGTTTGTGGGGAAATGAAATGTCAAGAAGAAGCTTCACACTGCATCAAATGTGAGCTCATCCATTTCCTTTACCCAAGGTAAAGTTGGACTTTGTTAAAACTGCTTTGAAAAGACCTTGTTACTTTGTGTTTCCAGAAATAATGGGGGCACCTGGGTGGCTCAGTGGGTTAAGCCGCTGCCTTCGGCTCAGGTCATGATCCCAGGGTCCTGGGATCGAGTCCCGCATGGGCTCCTTGCTCGGCAGGGAGCCTGCTTCTCTCTCCGCCTCTCTGCCTGCTTGTGTGCTCTCTCTCTCTCTCCTTCTCTCTGACAAATAAATAAATAATTTTAAAAAAAAAAGAAATGATGGTTTACGGTAGGGTCACGTGGTGGTTAGAAATCATTTGTGCTCATTTCAGTGGCCTCATTTGTCTTTTGCCAGGAACATGCATCCTTATCTGAGACAGAGGGCCTTGGACCTGGAGACCCTCACTGTCCCCAGGATGTTGGGTGACCAGCTGCATTCCCAGAGGGCTGCACCTCACAGAAGTGGGGTTCACACGCAGCAGCTGCCGTCACCACCCAGGGCTTAAAAAAGAACCATCCCTTTCATTACATTCAAATAAATTCTCAGTGTGATGCTAATACATTCTGAACACCTCTCTAATACCAACAAACTTTTTTAATGAGGAAAAAGTGGTCTCAGGCCAGAGACTTTGTCAGGCAATCAAACTGGAATCTAATGACAGTGTTTTGCATTTATCACCTATTTGGAGGAGTGTGTGTGTGTGTGTGTGTGTGTGTGTGTGTGTGTGTGTGTCTGTGTGTGTGTGATTAGTGATACCTATTTCCATTTCTGATAGAGGTATAAAATTTCCTTTAAGCATGTATTCATTTAAATACAATCCTACATCATGATTTCTTTGGTGCCCCACTTCCTTGGTTCAAGGAAGCCCTCGCACCCCTCTTTGACCGCACCCAACAGTTTGGGTCCTTGTAAGTGCTACCTGGTTTTGCACTTAGGGATTAGACCACAGTGTATCCACCTGTTCTGTGGTCCGGGCGCATTTGGATGCTTCCCTATTTGGGGCTAGGGTGTGAGTCTTGGGGGGTTGTGTATGTATTTCTAGGGTGTACATATACCCTGGAGTCATGGGTAGGCCCATATGTAGCTTTGATAAATATTTCCAAAGAATTTGTCAAGGGGCCTTATGGGCTGAATCCCCTCAGCAGAGGAGGGAGTGTCCTTCCTCCATACCCTTGCCAACACTTTACATCTTCCTCCCATGCACTTTAGCTACCTTGGCAGCTGTGGTGACATTGCATGGCATTCTCTGGGGAAAGTAAAGAGCCTTTCGTGGTCTCCTGACCACTTAGCTTCCTCAATGAGGAGCCTGTTCAAGCCACAGGCTCACTCTTCTGTCAGGTCATGGAGTATTAGAAGGGAGGGTAGTTGGGTGACTTTCGGGGAAATTAGTGACAGGAAGGGGATCTGAGGGGCCTTCTGGAGCCTTGGCAACATTCTGGATTTTTTTCCGGGTGTGAGGAACTTATAAAAGTCAAGGGGTGCGGATTTTCTGTATACTCTTACAAAAAGTTTCAGAGAAAAAAATAAAATTGCACAATATTAAGATAATAGTGAAAGAAGAACATGTTTGCAGAAGTGTCCAAACCCTGGTAGTCTGCCCATGAGGGACTAGGCTGGGAGGCACTGGCTGGGGCGGTTGGCAGGCATCAGAGCCTAGATGAGATCCTGACCTCAAGGGTTCACTGTCAGAAGAGTTGTGTCCACGTGTCCTTGCCGCCCAAGGTGGGCAGGAGAGATGGGGGCACAACCCCATGTGTCCAGGGCCTCCTCCTTCCTGGCTCTGGAAGTGGTCACGAATGGATGACTTGTGGGTCACTAATAAGTGAGGTGGTATCTAACGTGACTTCTCTTTGGTTCATAAACACCTTCAGACTCTGGGGCAGTGAGGACGGCTGGGTTTGGTTTCTATCACTGGTCACTGGCATCGACATGTTTTATGACTTGCTTAGGTTCACGACTGCATTTCCCATGTGACTAAGAGTGTCTCTAGCTGGGAACAGAGTCTCACTCACCTCTCTCTCCCATGGCTGACCCAAAGAGAATGACCAAGGCATGAACATTGGATGAAAAACCAAATGAGCCATTCCATATTTGTTTTTTATAATTGCTGCCAAGGTTCACAAAGAACGTCTCGTCCCAGTCAGGGATGTGTTCGTGGGGTCCCGTCAGGAGAAGGGAACCTGTCCACATTGCTCAAAAGAGATCATTTTATATGGGAGCTAATCACAGAGGTGCCCTAAGAGCTCAGTCCACAGGAAAGTGAAGGAAACTGGAGATTAACAATGTCAGAAAACCTTCAGGGCTGGTGGGACCAGGCCAAGGGTCTGGGACCCTGAGGAGAGGTCCAAACCCTGAAAGACAGGCCACACCCAGAGCCAGAGCCAGTGTGGGAAATCTCCCAGCTGGTGTCAGGACTTTGGAGAGATGGGGGGAAATGGACATGAGAGAGCAGATCCAACACTGCAAAGATCCCAAATTCGAGAGTGGGTGCCAAGAAAAATGCTTTGGCTGCTTCCCTGCCCTAAGCTTCTTGCCTTCATCATTGACTCTGCGGGTTAAACCCACTCAGACTGTGGGCTAAACCCACAGAAGCCTGGAAACCAGGGTCTGCCAAGATCAGCCCCTGCCACGAAGACCAGAACAGAAGAGCTTAATGCCCAGCACCCAGGTGCCCCAGCCCCCCATCCTCCTCCCCTCCAGCAACCCTCCATTTGTTTCCTATGAGTAAGAGTCTCTTAGGGTTTGTCTCCTTCTCTGATTTCATCTTATTTTATGTTTCCCTCTCTTCCCCTATGATCCTCTGTTTTGTGTCTTAAATTCCACATAGGAGAGAGATCATATGATAATTGTCTTTCTCTGATGGACTTATTTCGCTTGGGGCTGAACAACTTTAATGAATCCTGAGATCTGAGGTCCCTGCCCCATCTGTCCATCCCTTCTTTCCTAAGCTTCGGGGTCCATCAGGAGCAGTTGGGTCCAGGACAGAACGGGTTAGGGCAGAGAGGGGACTGTTAATTCTGGTGGTCCTACTCCCCGCCCCTCTTCTGGTGGGGAAGCAGGGCTGGGATTCAGGGCACAGATGAAGACCTCACGGGACAGAACAGATCCGAACCCGTCACCATCACCCCCAAGGCCCTGGGACAACACAAGTATTCCTCATTCCTCACGCCCGCAGCACTGTCGGCTTGCACCGGGTAACTGCTTCCTCCCATTTGGAGTATGAGTCTTAATAACGGAAAAATCAAATGAAAACCATATCCTTGGTAGGAAAGACGAGCTCCTCCAAGTCCTTTATCTTCCACAAATGTCCGTACATTGGTTGCTTCTAAAGTTTACCAGAACCTTCACTCTCTTCAGCTCCCACATGGAATGGGTTGACACATGAGAAAGAAGCAGTCAGCCTAAAATGGGAGAGAATCCGCGAAACACGTCAGCTTTCTTTTTATCACTGAAAGACCGCAACAACATTTATTATGGTACCCGGGGAAACACTCTTATTTCACTTTTCCGTGGATGGTGAGGATGTTCTTTCCTTAGTGGCAACTACTGGATATTTAGCAAATGATAAGCCCCTGTGAGCAGAGTGGAGGGAAAGGCAGGGGTGGGAGGGGCGTGGGCTGCCCTGGGGAGGGGAAAGAAGAGGAAGACGTGGCTCCCTCCAGCAGGAATGCAGTTCTTAGGGGCTGTTTTCTGTTTTTCTGCAAAGTACAGCCCCATTTTCTACTCTCTGTGATGCAGACTAAGTTCCTGGGTCCATGACCTGTATGCATTTTCTTCCTCATCTCTCTCTTAGGTGTCATACTGCCTCAAATTCCACTCAGAGTCACACAATCATGCCTGAAGGCCATGGGCCCGTGACATTGAGGGAACGTCGTTAGACAGATGTGAGATGCCCGAATCCCAGATGCCTCCTCTTAACACGGTTATAGATGTGGAGAGAAACAGTATTGGAGGTATTTGTAATTCTCAGCAAATGTCCCCAAAAGGCCCTCCAGGAGCCCAGATGGATTCACTAGCTGCCTTTCCAACTGTATAGAATAAGTGACGGAAATTCTGTCTTCGGTTATAAATTAACTTGGGGACTTTGGAAATATTTCACAATATCTGTGAGCTGGAGAGATCCATGAATTTCAATCTGTCAATACCCACAAATAGTTCCAGGGCACCAAAAATACACAGACCCAGGAGCTTGGGACATATGGTTTACCAGTCTCTCTCTCTCTCTCTCCCACTAGCTTAGCTGCTAAGCATGCCTCCTTTTGCTGCTGGGAGCCATGATGATTTCAGGGGGGTCTGCATCTGGATGTCTCTGCCCAAGTCAGACACATTTAACTCCATCAACGGAGTTAACCGTTCCAAGGCCAAAAGATCTCCGTTTCCTGCCCTTCACTTTTGTTTCTCATAGGAGTGTGGCGTTCATCTCCAGCTCTGACTGGCAGAATCCGCCCCCCACCCAGCACTATCAAAAGATGGAAGATATCAGAAAAATGTCTGCGAGCACTCCCCTGCCGTACCTATTCCTTGCATCAGACGCGAAGCTGCAGGGAGACAAATACCACAGGCTTGTGTGAAAGCTCCAGACACCCCATTCAGGAGGTGTTTCTCCTCTAATATGCGCATTCCCCCAGCTCTTTGGTGTCAGGAATCTGCCAAGACAGAAATCTCAAAGCACCCAGCATTCAGGAGGCTGTGTCCTCCACAGCAGAACAGGATTTGTGGGCTGATGGTGTCTTTGCTCTGTTTCCTCTGAACCTAAAGCCAGGTATTTGGTGCAGGAGACTCTCATGTGAAAATGTAAAATTGTTGAAGCAAACTCAGAAACCCTGCTTGAGAATCGTGTTCGGGGATTTCCTTCTCCTGAACACCGGGAGGAGCGCCTAAGTCTGAT
>ML107471.1:10581-25819 GCA_003697995.1 Taxidea taxus jeffersonii | reverse complement strand
ATAGGTAAATTCCGCCTGCTGACCTCCAGGAAACCACTCAGAATCCCACCTTCTCCCACCTGTACCACGACTGCCCTGGCCAGGCCACCATCCCACTGGCCTCCGTCCCCCTTCCTTGCTCCCCACTGCAACCGCTGCCCTCTCTTCCAAACCTGCCCCTGTATTTTTATTTCCCCCATAGTAAAAGGCAGAATCTTCCCAATGGCCCATGAGGAGCTATCCTCACTCTCCTGTGGCTCTCAGCTCCAGGCACCCAGGGCCCACCTGACTATTCCTCAAACACCCCATCATGCCCTCTTAGAGCCTTGGTGCCGGCCCCTCCCTCTGCCTGAAATATTCTTATGGCTCCGCCTTCAGGATTGGCTCAGAGGACTTGGCCACACAGCGCAGCCCCTCCGTAACAGTCTATCCCCTTCTCCGGCTTTTTTCTTCTTAGCATCTCTCACCATCCGAACACCACATACTTAACGGTAACTCTTGCCTGTCTCTCTTATCAAAATGTAAACTCCGTGAGGGCAGGGGCTTTTGTCTGTTGTATTCCCTGCACCTACGGCAGTACCTGGGTCATCCGACTGCAGAGATAACTGAATGAATGAATGGATGGATCGAAAGAGATAGTGAATAGGTAAGCTTTTATAAGGCAAGATTAAAGGGGAGCAGCCAATCCTGAATGTGCTGTCCACCCTGTTCTGAGAATTGCAACCACAATGTTCCTTTATTCTCAAATGACCCTGGGAAGTAAATAGAATTATTCCTGTGTTACAGATGAGAAGGCTGAGGAGGAGAAAGGTTTTGACCTATGGCTGTTGAATATTGCCCTCAAGGATGGCCACCAACAGCTTCTCTCATCGCTGTATCAAATATTCCCTTTAAGACCTGGAGTCTCAGGGGGCCTGGCGGGCAGGCTCAGTCAGTGGAGCTTGGAGCTCTGGATCTCAGGGCTGTGATCTCTTTGAGCTCTCTGTCGGTGTAGAGATTATTTAAACTAAACAACAACAACAACAAAAACCAGCCCTGGGGGCCTGTTTCCCTCTCCCACCTCCTTGACTCTGAACTGGCCTTGTGACATGCTTTGGCCAATAGAATGTGACCAAAGTAATGCTGTGTGGGTTTTGACCTAAGCCTGCCCTAACTTAAGAGACCTGACCCCTGGGTCAGCTACATCTGCAGAATCCAGAGAAAATGAAAACGTGGAGCTCCTTGTTGATAAAGTTAAAAAAAAAAAAAGTCATTAAAGATACTAAAATAGAAAGCTCTCCTTTCTTGTATAGTCTCTCCCTCAAGTCATCATGGTGTTTTTAAATTTTTTTATTTAAATTCAATTTAATTAACATGTAGTGTATTATTAGTTTCAGAGGTAGAGGTCAGTGATTCATCAGTCTCATAGAACACCCAGTGCTTGTTACCTCACGTGCCCTCCTTAATGCCCATCACCCTGTTAGCCCATCCCTCCACACCCTCCCAACATCATGGTATTTTTTATTTGCTACTTAGTGTTGTTCTAAGAAAAAAAAATTTTTTAATTTATATATTAGCATAAATTTTAATGTTCAGCTTTACATTATTGTCAGTTTCTAATGCAAATGTAAGAGCATTTAGCTCATATGTGGAATCACGAATATTATGCAATTCATATTCCATGGCTCATATGCGTATATGTACTTGGTTGTTACCAGAACTCTGAAAACACTGCACAAAATACTGCATAAAACTAACTCAACTTTAGTTCTTTTTTTTTTATGTCTTTACTTTTATTTGCATTTATTTTACGTTCAACTTATTCCCAGTCATAAGTCTTTGTCTCTTCAGTTTCTTTTGGGATAGCTTTTTCTTCTGTGCAGCCTCCTCTCCTGCTTTGGGAGGAATCTGCTCCTGCATTTATTTACAGAGCAGCACACACTGTTTCTGTAAGTGACATCTTTCATACACATGATGACTTTTCACAAATGCATATCCAGGGTGGCCTGGGCAGTTTCTCGGATGTTGTTAAAGGGAACGTGAAGATTTGACTCTCCCCATTTACGTGATTTCGTGGAGTTTTCTGGGTCAAGCCAATAGGGGACCATTTTCAGAGATCACTGCAGGCTCCTTATGGGAAGGGCTTCTCTTCATGGCATACACACATGCCACCAACATCTTCTACCTTCAGCTTGCTGATGAGTGAGGAAGAACTGAAAGGAAAAGGAAAAGGGTCCACGTAGGAGAACAGGGCAGACACATGAATTATACCGGTCTCCTTCCCTTGTGCGTATGCTGCATTGTCCCATCTGATTTCACTTCCAAAACACACACTATGTGGAGAACAAATGAGCTGTCCCACCAAGCCCAGCCCAAATTTTAGAACCATGAGAAAATAAACAGGTACTGTTTTAAGCCACTGAGTTTTGCGGTGGCTTGTTACACAGCCGCCGTTGACTGATACAATGGTTGTGATCACGTCGGGTTCAACAGAGCATATTCCTCTGTGTCCCACCCAGGCTTCCTTACAAATGTTTCATAATATAACTCCTATTTTTCTCCTTGGAGAGTCTAGGGTTGAGGTGGGGGGCAAAGGTTACTTAACTGCAACAAATCAAAATTATTATTAGAGCTTGGAAGAAGCCACATCTGGACTCGATATGGGGAACAGGGAACTGGTGGGTGGGTCAGGACTGAGAACAGGCCTAGCCTCTGTCCAGGGTGAGCCTGGGCCCAGTGGGGTGCTTGGACATCTGTTTTCCATCCTGATTCAGTAAATAAAACTGCTTTTCTTTGCTGACCCTACAGGAAATGGGAGTCAGAAGTTCAGCTGGCCAGGAGTGGACCTCTCCTCTGATAGAAGCCCTCCCACATGCCTGGACAAGATGCAGAATGCAGGGCCTATGCAATTCATGTTGCAGAGAAAGAAGGACATTCTTAGGGTCTCCTGTGGTCAAGGAATCAGACTTTCCTCATTTAACCAATGGCTGTTGTCCCTGCTGTCAGCTATAAGCATATCAGATTATTATGTCAGGCGTTTACTCTTTTGATCCCATAGTTCATGTACAAGTAAAGATGTTTTCAGTGGCCAGAAACAGAATTTCTATTCAGTTGGCTTAGACAATAAGGAAAGTGTATTATCTCACAGAACAAAAAGTCCAGAGGAAGGGTAACTTCAGCAGAGCTGCAGCTCAACATCATCATCAAGGACTCAGGCTTATTTCCTCTTTTCCTTCCCCTCTGCCATTCTCAGCATATTGCCTTGTCCTTGGCTATCTCTCCTCATGGTCACAAGATAGCTGCTGCTACCCCAGACATCACATTGTCACACAATGTCCATAACAGTAAAACAAATCAAAACAAACAAACAAAAAACAAAACAAAACAAAACAAACTCAGGATACACCTCACCCTGTGTCCCCTTTTAAGACCGAGGAAAAATCTACCCTGAAGCTCCTAAGAGACTGTCCCTCACTGCTCACTGGCCAGAATTGAGCCACATCCCATGCCTGAATCTATCCCAAGAAAGGGGGATAGTTCCACTATTAGTGCCACAGTACTAACCCTGAGTCCAGAAGGAGATGGACAAACACCTAGAACAAAACTCAGCAGGTAGTGGGGCAGGAGGCGGGTAGCGGGAGGAGACGGGCCAGCGGGGAGGCAACCACAGCCAAGCCTGAGTGCTGCAGCTCATTTTTTGGACCTGCATTTTTTTCCTGGTGGGGGAGGAGGGGAGGATTGGTATTTACGAAGTGAACCAGGCCCTCCAGGTTCCATTACTTGTCCAAACTCCCTCACAAAGTACTTACAAGGAGTATATGTTATTTAAAGTACATGCTGGAAGCATATAAAAACTCAGGGACAGAGGCAGAGGCATTGGTCCATCATCTGAGCATCTGTTTAGGTTCTTGCAAGCCTCATTGTTAGAGTTAGGCCCAGGTGTAAATTCTGGCTCAGTCCCCTTCTGTTTTTCTGATCTTGTACCAATTAATTCATCTTTCTGTATATGTACAATGAGGATAACAATATCCACCCCCAGGCTGTTTTATTAACCAATACACTGTGTGACATATCCAAGAAGGTAAAAAAATATCGTGGGTGGATGGAACCGTGTGACCCAGCTCACCTCCCTCCTCCCAGCCCCATTCTCAGGCTCCAGGCTCTTTGCTCTCACAACCCTATGGCCCCTCACCCACAGCACTTCCTACCTGGGCTGTCCTACCTGATACCTGGACGGGGTGTCCCATCCACATTCCTGATCAGGAAACCAGATTCCTCCATGGCTGCCCACCTCCACGGGATCACGGCCCAAGTCCTGATGTGTCCACACTCCAGGCCCCAGCGCCTTTCCATTCCCATGAGACTGACTTCTCTGTATTTATTGGTCAGGGCTCCTGCTTGCGAGCAATGGAAAGCTCACGGACTCCTCAAGCCTGCTGCAGAGCCTGGTGCAGGAGCCAGGGGGGGCTGGACTGCAGCCAGAACCTCAGCCCAAATCACAGCTCTAGGCCAGAGCAGGGAGGACCTTGAAGGCACTGGCTCTGCGGCTCCAGTGCTCCTGAAAACTCCTCCTGCTGCTGCTGCCACCCCCAATTCTGTCAGATACATCGTATCACTGAGGCTTTGATCACCTGCTCGAAAGTCAGAGTTCATGGGAGGGTGTATCTGATTGGCTGAGCCTGGTCACATGCCTGCAGTGCAGCCGCAAAGGATGCTGGGAGGGGGAGGTCTGGTTTCTGGACCTGGAGGACGGCTCTGCCTCCGCACAGGGCTCCCAAGGTAGGGGATGCTCCAGACAGATGCTGGAGAGCCACAGAAAGGGGAAAGGTGCACTCTGCTGGGTGAGAGACCATTTGCTCCGGTGGGATAGGGCCTGGGGTTGCCTATCATATGCCAGCTTCCAGAGTTGGGAGCGGCTGTGCTCTCAGCTGGGCTCCAGGGGAAGTCTCTGGTGATCTGACTCACCTGGAACCAAGGAGCGTTAGCCCTGGTGGGGGAACAACACCTTGGGATCCCTGCAAAAGAAATCGAAGGACTAGCAGAAGATCGCCCATTTCTTATTTTGCCAAGTAAGAATCTCAAAAGCAAGTTAACAGCCCACTCTCTGCTATCACCATCATTAAGAGGGGGCAACCTAAGCACCAGTAAAAGCAAAACCACCGGTGAGAGCCTGATTTTAGAGGTAAGCGCAGTCCTTAAAGCTAAATACACGTTGGCTTTAAGAAGAACTCGTCCAGATTTTCCTATTTTGGCTGGAAACCTATGAAAAGGTCTGACACAATTGACTTCGAACATGGACCCAGTGGTGGGGGATAACAGGGTTGTACCAATGTTGAGTTTCCTGATTTTGTTAACTGCAGGGGTTTTGTAAGTCCTACACTGGAAGCGAGCGTCCTTGTTCTTGGGAAATGCACCCTGAAGCCTTGAGAGGTAAAAGAGCAGAAGGCCTGCACTTCACTCTCACATAGTTTGGGAAGAAATTGTAGACACGCACACACAGGGATTCAGACAGAGAAAGAGCAACAAAGGGATAAAATGTAAACAAGTGATAAATCTGAGGAAAAGGTCTACCAGAATCTTTGCACTCTTCTTCTATTTGTACATTTGAAATTATATCAGAATTAAAAGTGACCCAAAAGTTAGCAGGATTTTCCAGAAGTGTTGTTTTTGAACTTGCACGAATACATGTGATGCTTGCAATCAGAAAGAATGAAACACAAATGACAGGAATTAAAGAGAAAAAGGAAAGGCCACGGCAGACTCCATCCAGCATTTTGGCACTTGCTGATCTGGCCTAACCACCCATTCTACAGAGAAGGAAATCGAGGCTCAGGCAGGAGCTGGGGCTTCCTACTAGCACACTGTGGCTATCATCAGAGTCAGGACTTGTCGAGGGCTCCCGCTCTCCGCACGGGTTCCTTTGGTTCCAGGATATTGCTCCCTATGCTAAATAAAAGCCCCAAAGGTGTGGAGGGCAAAGCAGAACTGGGCAGGATGTGGGGACTTGTCCCCTCAGAGAGTGCCACATCCCATAAGGATGCATTCCTTCAAACTTTTATTCCCATGAGCTTCTCCTTACACATGTATTCATTTCTTAGGTAGGAAACTGAGACCCAGGAAGGTTCTGGAACTTGCCCAAGATCACACGGTAAACTCCAAACTCTGTAGTTGAGGGACAGAGTAATTGGCCAGATTTGGCTAAGTCACCTTAAACTCAAATAAGAGAGGAACAAAGGAAGGGAGGGGCCTTAGGAATTGGAGGGGGCCGTCGGGGAGGAAACCCTGTAGT
The DNA here is from genome assembly GCA_003697995.1 of Taxidea taxus jeffersonii. Classification (NCBI taxonomy): domain Eukaryota; kingdom Metazoa; phylum Chordata; class Mammalia; order Carnivora; family Mustelidae; genus Taxidea; species Taxidea taxus. The sequence goes on along the minus strand of ML107471.1, from coordinate 19,572 downwards.
GTCTGGATTAGGAGAGTCCCCATCCCTTTCCTCTCCTACTCTCAGTGTGGTTTCAGTTCCCCTGGGTTTGAGAGAAGAAAAAGTGTTTTGCAGGTACGCCATGTCCTATAACTTCAGAAGGTATTACTCACATGCTGGTCTATGAAAATGGCTCTTCCTGGAGGTGTGCAGTAGGCAGCTTGCACAGCAGTACACAGCAGCCCCACGAGAATCATTTGCTATTGTTATTGTTCAGTGGCAAAGAGGTGTTTGGGGAAGAGACAGGAGTGACTAACACTGTGGTCTAGAGATTAACCAACAAGTGATTCCATCCATTCAGTCAACCACTATTTATTGCCACAGATTATATGCCAGGCATCATGCTAAGGGCTGGGACTTCCCAGGCTTGAAATAAATCTAGTCTCTAGGGAGGACCCGGGGGAGTGACAGGGATAGAGAGGCAGCCCTCCCAGGACAAAAGATGATCTACCCCCACCTCATCCCCATCTGTCCAACCTTTTCCATCCTTCAGGCCCTCCTGGAGGAGACCTCCAGACCCCTCCCCTCCCCCACCTCCCTCTGCAGAATAGACCGGAGTTTTCTGCCTTTTCTGTGGGTCTCCTTCACCGGATGGCCAAAGCCCCTGGGGCTCCAGGCTACAGTGCAATTCCTTCCTCCATGTGACTTAGAATTCATTCATTCATGCATTTGTTTGTTTTACTTCATTTATTCCACAGGCATCTGTCTGTAAACTAGATTTTTTTCAATTAAAAAAAAAGAAAATGTACGAATTATTAAAAAAAAAAAAACATTGAACGTGGGGTGCCTGGCGGGCTCAGTGGGTGGAGCAGTGCCCTCTTGATCTTGGGGTTGTGAGTTCGAGCCCCACGTCTGGTGTACATTGGGTGTAGAGACATGGGGCTTGAACTCACAACCCCAGTATCAAGAGTCACATTCTCTGCTGATGGAGCCAGCCAGGTGCCCCCCAAACAAAATCTTTAAGAAAAGATTAAACAGGGCAGGGATGCCTGGGTGGCTCAGTCAGTCAAGCATCTGCCTTTGGTTCAGGTCATGATCCCAGGGTCCTGGGATGGAGCCCCATGTTGGGCTCCTTGCGCAGCGGGGAGTCTGCTTCTCACTCTGCCTGCCTCTCCCCCTGCTTGTGCTCTCTCTCTGACAAATAAAATCTTAAAAAATTATAAATAAATAAAAATTAAACATAGCATAGGCAAAAAACAACTCTCCCTCCATCCTCCGAGTTCCCCTCTCAGAAACAATCACTCTTCCCAGTCTCCTTCCAATGATTCCTAGGTGCTTCCTAGTGTATAAATCCACATATATGTATATTGTTTGCCTTTTTACACACACAAAAATAATGCATCTACACACTGTTCTGCACCCTGATTTCTTTTTGCTCAACATTGTGCTGAGGTTTTTGCTCTGTATCAACACTTGCATGCGTTCTTCCACGGCTGTAAACAGTTCCAGGATGGAGCTGTCCTACCATTTTTATCAGTCCTCTGTCCATTCACATCTAGTCCCTTCCAAGTCTTTCATGGCCATGGAAGTATTTCTCCATATATCTTCATATATTTGTAAGGACCCAGATTCCTTGAAGCGTAATTCCTGGGCAAAGGGGCTGTGCACTTTGCATTTGGATAGATATCAGCCAGCGGTCCTCAAAAAAATTGCACCAACTTGTATCAAAACACACTTTTCAATGGGGCGCCCAACTGGCTCTTGAGCTCAGAGTTGTAGATTTAAGCCACGCATTGGGTACAGAGATTACTTAAAAACAAAATCTTAACAAAACTAAATAAAACACTACTTTTTGGTCTTTGCCAATCTGAAAGATGAAAATATAATCTTCTTTTTTTAAGATTATTTATTTATTTGACAGAGAGAGAGAGAGAGAGATCACAGGTAAGCAGAGAGGCAGGCAGAGAGAGGGGGGGAAGCAGGCTTCCTGCTGAGCAAAGAGCCCAATGCGGGGCTTGATCCCAGGACCCTGAGATCATGACCAGAGCCGAAGGCAGAGGCTTAACCCACTGAACCAACCAGGGTCCCCCAAAATAATATCTCTTTTTAATTTGCTGTCTTCATTATGTTTCCAAACCATTGTGTTCCTTTCACTAACTTCTCTCCAACAGTATTTAAGGAGCTAATGGGCCCAAGGCTGCCCATCCTTCCAGTCACATAAGCAAAGTGTCTGGGACCTACAAAATGTTTAAGGGCCTACAGAAAGATTTGGGATCCAGGGTGGGGGCATGTATTGGCTTCAAAATATTTTTTTAATGATTTTATTTATTTATGTGAGAGAGAGAAAGCATGAGAGGGGGGCGCATCAGAGGGAGAAGCAGACCCCCCGCTGAGCAGGGAGCCCAACGTGGGGCTCCATCCCAGGACCCTGGGATCATGACCTAAGCTGAAGGCAGACGCTTAACTGACTGAGCCACCCAGGCGCCTGGCTTCAAAATATTTTTTAAAGGCTAGAAAATGGAAACTCTAATGATATTATTTAATGTCACCCAAACAAAAATCTTATGGTAAACTCGTTAGCTGGAAAACTTGGAACATGGGAACATCTCATTACATTTAAAAGCAATTCGTTGGTTTAGATGTTCCCATTACAAAGAATTTCCAAGTATGCTTGATGCTTTTGAAGAAATTAGCGTTGGTCTTATTTTTATTTTGTTTTTAAAGATTTTATTTATTTATTTGACAGAGAGAAGCACAGCTAGAGAGGGAAGGAACATAAGCAGGGGGAGTGGGAGAGAGAGAAGCAGGTTTCCTGCCAAGCAGGGAGCCCGATGTGGGGCTCAATCCCAGGACCCCGGGACCATGACCTGAGGCAAAGGCAAACACTTAACGACTGAGCCACCCAGACACCTCTAAAGTCAGTTTTAAATTAAATGCATTGACTCTAGTTGGATAATTTTACAATCATAATCATTTCAATATCTTTTTTTTTAAATGCCCATAGGACACCTGGGTGGCTCAGTCAGTTAAGCCTCTGCCTTCTGGGACTGAGCCTGGCATAGGTATCAGGCTTTCTGCTCAGCGGGGAGCCTGCTTCCCACCCCCCTTTGCCGGTCTCTCTCTGCTTGCTTGTGATCTCTGTCTGTTCAAATAAATAAATAATATCTTTAAAAAAAAGTCTGCAGGCCTGTGAACCAGACAGACAAGGTCTCTGTCCTTGTGGAGCTTATGGTGCAAGAACAAGCTGGACCTTTCAGCAAAAACCGGAGACAGTAGAGAGGTCAGATCTGAGTCTTGGGCTAGTCAAGATCATCTGGCTTCTCTCCGAAATCCCTGAGTGTCCCCAAGAAACTATCTCCTGAGTCACCCCCACCCCCAGCCTAGGGGCTCAGCATTAGAGCTGGGATTTTAGAAAGCCTAGGGTGTAGTAAAACCTGGGAGGGAAGGATGGGGTGAAGGCGATGCAATCTGTGGTCCCAGGACCAGCCTGGGGTGGGGGGTGGAGGAATGGGGGGACAGAGATAGGAAGAAAAAAGGACAAATTGTCCCCAAATGACTTCTTGAAACATCAGAACAAAATGTGTTTTTCTCTTTCCTATTCTCGCCCCGTTTTAAAGGGAAATAGAGCTCATTCCTTGAAAGGGACCAACTGGGTGTCTAAGTCATAAGTGTGAAGGTTTTAAGACTGGGAAGTGAGCAATTCAACACCTCTCCCCTCCTCCCCGTCTGCCCCCTGTGTGTGTGTGTGTCCCCTCCCCTAATACTGTCTCCAGTTGCCCGCACAGGATTTAGTGCCATTACACCCAGTAAGGATCTTTTACATTTCAGTTGAACCGAATGGCCCAGTGGAGACAGATGAGCAGTTTTGAATCCCACTTGTACTCTTGGCCTGCTCTGCGCCTTGAGCAAAGTGCTGCCCTTCTCTGAGCTCTGTCTCCTCCTTTGTGCAAAGAGGGCAGGAAAACCTAGCTCACAGGGACATTAGGCAGATGGGATGAAATAAAGTGAGTAAGACACTCAGTTCTGAACATGGCCTTTTCATTCATCCCCTTTAGCTGCCCTGGAGGGAAAGCAGAGTGCACAGAAGCTGGAGGCAGAGCTGGAGCCTAGTTGAGAGGGTGTTTCTGGGGGAGTCAGAGATGGTCGTAGTGCAGGAAAGACTGTGCACCAGCCTGGAAGGACTTTGAGCTTGCCCCGGTAAGTAGTGAGCCATTGAAGGTACTGTAGCCAGGTGGGCCCAGAACAAGCATGGTACCAAGGGGAGGATGAGGAGGAGTCAGAGGCAGGGAGAGGGACCCTGAGGCAGCACCTTCTGCCTGCAGGCCTGGAAAGAAGCCCGTTGGAGGGAAGAGGTGTTAGAGAGCCCCAGCTGACTTCCCTCCTCTCCCCCCACTTCCAGCCCAGCCTGGCCCACCTTTCAGGGCAACTGCGCAGGGCATGGTGAGCCACCAGTGTCCTGGAGGGTTCCAGAGCTGGGCCTCCTGCAAAGGGGGGCAGGGGTGGGGCATTCCTGGGAGCTGGGAGGTGGGGCCGCAGGTGTAGGGCTTGGGGAATGCGATTCCCCATCAACTGTCAGAGCCCCAGGCCCAGCCCACCCTGTTGAACTAGAGGCCAGAGGCTGCTCAGTTTGAAGCATGGGCCAGTGTGGCAGAGAGCTGGTGGTGCTGGCTGAGACAGGTTCTCTCCCCAGCAGGCCAGCTGGGCCTTCCCCAGTGGCTGGGCACCTGAGCAGGTGTGCGGAGGGATCTATAAGCTGTCACTTCTAAAATTAGAGCCCCGCAGCCTGGGAGTCAGCCAGGTGTGGCTGGTGTGTGTGTGCTCCAGTTCCAGGCCTGCGTGGACACATGCCAGCTGACAAGCCCAGACCCCAGGGAACCACGGATACCCCCAAGGCACATACTCCAGTTCACATGCACATGTACTTGCTTGGGCCTGACCCTGTTGCCTTGTAGACCCCTTATCCACACACACACACACACACACAGGCTGTCACCACACTCACAGCCCCACCACTCTCTGACACCACCCCAGCAGCTTGTGGGTTTCCCCTTCTAGAACACCAGCCTCCCAAGGGCAGTACCCTAGTCGGTCTCATCCCCAGCTCTTTCTTCAGTGCCTGCAATGCACATTCCAGGTGCTCAGGGAGTGTCTGCTCTCTATGAGTGTGCACACACACACACGCATTTGCACACATATTCTATAACCAATAAACCCCACCTTCACCTCATCCCCCTCCCGGTGTTCTAGTTCTATTTGGTCCTAGAGAGAGCTGCACCACGAAGCTGGTCCTTCCCTCTTCGGGCCAATGCCACCCACCCACAGTCTGGGCCAGGCGGAGAACTTGGGCCTGAGGGGGGTGGTGGAACCAGGGAAGCGGCATCTAAGGCCCCTGTTCGGAAGGGTGTGAGAATCCCCATTCTCTACAGGAGAGACCTCCCTGGGGGAGCACTAGCACTGTGCTGGGGTTCGGGGTGGGGGAGGACTGGCTAGACCACATCCAGGGAAATCCCTGGGGCAGAGGACATGGGACCTGCCCCATGGCCCTCCCCCATCCCTTGCTCCAAGGGAGTGCCCCATTTTAGGCAGCCCCCTCTCAGCTGGAGCTCTCGGCTCTGCTCCTGCAGGGCTCCAGCCTGCACATGGCTGAGGCAGAGGGAGGCTTGAGGGACCAGGAGCAGAGCAGCGTGCTCAGAGAAGACTCCCTAGAGGAGAGGAGGCCTGTGTGGGCCAGAGATGGGAGAACCTTCTGGGAAGAGGGCTGGAGGGGACATCTGTACATCTCTGCTTCCAGGACTGGTGAGTGCCATGTCTGTGCTGGGACCTTGTGACACCCCCAGCGTGAAGCGGAGGCCAGCTGAGCAGGCTGCACACCCAGGGTGAGGAGGGTGTGCTGTGACCCCAAGAGCTAGCAAAGGTCAAGGTGAAGCTTGCCTGCATCGGAGGAATTGAGAGTGAGGTACCTGAGGGAGGCAGGCTGATCTGAGGGGAGAACCAAGAATACACAGGTGGCCAATGGATGGACAAATGGACAGCTTAGCTGATGGACCAAAAGACATGGGAGGTTGGATGGCCTAATGGAAAGCTAGAAATGGGGGGGTGGCCACTGGACATTCCTCATTCAGTCTCTCTCTGAAGCCCCCGAGGAGTCTGAATACCCAGCTACTCCCATCCCAGACCCTCCACTCCACTGCCCCCTTCCCTGTCTCCTCCCCAGGCCAGGCTCTTAGGGAGGCCAACACCTGCTTGGCTTGATGCCCAGAGACACACCTTCCAGCGAGGTACAAGCCCAGATGTGGAATCACCTCCAGGTGTTCTCACCTGAGCAGGTGTGCACACAATGAGGTGGGGGCGGAAGCCATATCTACCAGCTAACACCTCCAAAAATACGCCCCCCCCAGCTGCCGGATAGCACTCCAGTCATGGTGCGCACACGCATGCACGCACACACAGGCGCGCACACTCATGGCTGCTGGCTATATCATACCCCACAGGCACATGCTGATTCAGACACAGGGAAGCACCCGTTCACTGACATCCAGACACCATGCCCCCAGATGTCACAGGGCCACTGCGTTGCACAACTCCAAATGAGGCACTTGTGTGGTCTGCAGCGTACGAGGCAACCTGTAGCCCCCACCACACCCCGATGCTACAATGTCATTAATGGGCAAAGAGTCCTTGAACAGCTCCAGGACCCAACCCTGGGGGGTGTCAGGAACACCTCCTCACCCTCTGGACATTTGAAGTCTCACCTTCAATGGCTGTTTCCAGAGAAAGCAGGGAACCCCAGGGCCTTTCCTGTCCTCACCTTCCCACCCAGCCTCCTGCCGCTGCCTCCCCTCTGCCCTCCCTCCAGCCACACACCCTCCAGCACAGCTCAGTCTCGAGCCTCTTGGTCTGATACACCTTGGTCCACACTGTACCTGCAACCAGGAACCCCTTTCCCCACTCGATCCTGGACCCCATGTACAGGTCCTAGCATCCAAGACAGAGATCTCTGTATCCCTGAAGTTTACTGGTGTGACACCCAGCGGGCCCTGGTAAGTGCCATTGATGGACTGCCCAACTGTGTAGCTGGAGGAAATCATCAGGAATATAAGGCAGCTAAGAGTTATTTTCGGATGGGCTGCTGTGGACTTGTTGGTATGGAATGCTAGTCAGAGTAGGGCAGCACCCAGGGGCTATAGGGCTGTAAGCCCCTCTAAGCACACATTTGTCACTCTAGCCCCCATGGAGTGAGTCCTGAACCCTCGGAACTTTTCCTTCCCATAGAGAAGATGCCCGACTGACCTGTCAGCCAGTCCCAGCCTTACAGCAAGGCCAGGACAGGTCAGCAATCCAGGGACGGAGTCTTCAGCCAAGGCCAGGGCTCAGTCCTCTGTCCCCTCCACCCATGGACACCTTGGGAAGCCCCGGGCACTTTTCTAGGTCTTTCTTCAGGGCCAGGGAGTGCCAGGGCAGGCTCTCTGCCAGCTCAGCAGGTCTGGGAACTTTGGATGTGCTGACACGGGCCGCCCTGCCCCACCGGGTGTGGGCCCAGCTGGTCAGAGCTCAGCACTAGCCTGGGTCTGGACCTGGCGTTGATGGACTGGTATGAGGTTTCACTCCTTTGGCAAGGACCAAACCTGGGTACATGTGCAGTCTGTGTAAGGCCAATTTCGAAGCACTTTATTGATTTTTGCTCACTTCATCTTCACAGTGACCCCCTGAGGTGAGATATAATTCGGATGCCAATTTTACAGTTGTGGAAACAGAGACACAGAGATGGATAAACCAACTTACCTGAAGTCATAGCAGCTTGGAGGGGGTAGCGTAGCCCAGGTTCAAGCCCTGGCTGTCTGGCTCAGGCCATGCTTTCCGCCACGGTGCTATACTTTGTCTCCTTTTAAAGGTATTTTTTAAAAGAGTTTATTTATTTAGTTGAGAGAAAGAAAGAGCATGAACGGAGGGAGGGACAGATGGAGAGGGAGAAGCAGACTCCCCACTGAGCAGGGAGCCCAATGTGACACTTGGTCTTAGGACCTCGAGATCACAACCCAAGCTGAAGGCAGACGCTTAACCAAGACGCTTAAGCCATCCAGGAGTCCCTAAACTTATTTAAAAAAAAAATAAAAGATGAGGGGTGCCTGGACTGGGTGGCTCAGTCAGTTGAGTGTCTGTCTTCTGCTGGGGTCATGATCCTGAGGTCCTGGGATTGAGCTCCACATCTGTATTGGGCTTCCTGCTGAGTGGGGAGCCTGCTTCTTCCTCTCCGTTTACTGCTCCCCTGCTTGTATTCTGTCGAATAAATAAAATCTTTTAAAAAATAAATAAAAAATAAAAGATGATAGGGTACCTGGCTGACTCAGTCAGTAGAGCACGGAACTCTTGATCTCAGAGTCATGAGTTTGAGCCCCACATTGGGGGTAGAGTTTACTTAAAAAAATAATTTTTTTTTTTAAAGAAAAGAGATGAGATTACTTGGTCCAGGCTGCCTTTGGCATTAGGGTCCTGAACATGGGACATTTCAGGTCATTCCCAGCCCTGTCTGCCTGTCTCTCCCCGCCCCATACACACACACATACGCACGCACAGCCAGCCTTGTCCTGGTGCCACCAGGCACATCCCTGTGACCTCCTCTTTCCTCCACGGCCAGGCTTCAGGCCCCTGGGAACACGATGCTCTTGGGTTTGGGTTCAAATCTGTTCTGGAACGTAACCAGCCCACGCCCCTCCTCTCCCCTCACTCCAGTTCCACCCCAGGCCAGCATTCCTGGAAAGCTCCAAGATGGCTTCTTTTAGGGGAGATTTTTCCATGGGGCTTCTGTGGCTGCAGTTGGGATAAACTGAGAAGGAGCCCACCCACAGCCTACAGAGGCTGCATCTTGGGCCCAAGAAGCTTGGAGTGGCCCTGGTGCATCAGGGCTACTCCACGTCCCGTCTCCGTGGCAGGGTCTTCATCAGACATGAGATACAGAGAGTGCCCTTCCCTCAACCTGTGTGTCTCCTGGGCTTGCTTCTGGACTCTCAGAGGAGCTCTGGCCTCCAGCACTTG